>JAWNLS010000431.1:0-26511 GCA_035042185.1 Drosophila kambysellisi
GAGTTACTCTAGTGGCAAGTCCCCGCGGGCTCGAAACATTGTGTTCTCCCCCGAAATCGCCCAACTCAAACAATTAAATTAAAATTAAAAATCATAAAACGTGTTACAACAACAACAACAATGTCAGTACCATTATGGCGCTCTCTCTCTCTCACGTGATCTTTTCATAAGTAACTTATCGTTACTCATTATTCGCAAAGAAAATATCAATCGATAGGACGATACTATGTTGACGTGCACAATCAACAAAACGTTTAAAAGTGACTTCAAACAAACAAACCAAAACAAACTAAATCAAACCAAACCAAAACTAAATAAACTACACCCCAAATACTAAACAGTGAACAAACCCAAACAATATAAATACAAAAACTAAGACAATAAAATTAACCATAGTCAAAATCATTAACCTCTCAAACCAAGTGTGACAATATGAAGCGGCAAAATAATAAATCAGGAAGCTCCGATGATGACGTTGACATCATTGTAGTCTCCCCCCATCAATCCCCATCTGCCCACAGAAAAATCATTAATAAAAACCAAAACCAGCAACTCACTTTAGACACCAAGCCGAGTACGTCTCGTGCCGCAGCCAATAAAAACCCAGCAAGCCTGAAACAACAAACCAATAATAACCCAGCAAACCTCAAGCAACAAACCCTACACCAACTATTGGGCCATGATGAACGCCCTGGACAAGCCCCCACTAAGAAAAAAAATGCGAGTAAGCGAATAATAATTGACAATACCCCTAACAAAACCCACTCAACTGCTCCAGCGATTCACGCTTCGGCTCCTGCAGCAGCTGAGCCCAAAGCTAAACACCACTCCATCAGTGAATGCTTAACTGAAGAAGAAATGGCATTACTACTCTCCAACATGGATTACTCAGAAGAAGAAGACTCGACTCTGCAACCTAACCAACCCAGCATCAATATTGCTAACCCCCCAACTTCAGCTTCTCTAGCAGAGGCCAGCCCCTCCGCAGTCACTACAGCTCCCCAAAATAAGCCAACAACAAACGCAACGCCTTCCCATCCGCCCACAAATGCCCACCCCGAACAGAGTGTAAAACCAAAGCCTATCCTAATCCAGGAAGTTAACGATATCTTGTCAACCATAGACAGTATCAAAAACGTAATCGGTGACCACTTCACCACCAAGCCAACAGCCAATCAAGGACTGCGCATCCAGTGCGACACGATTGACGCTTATCGAAAACTAATCCATCACTTCCAAGCACAGCATATTAAATCACACACCTATCAGCTAGATCATGAACGTGGAATCCGAGTAGTTATTCGGCACCTACACAGATCTACGCCAATGGAGTGGATTCGCGACCAACTAACAAAGCTTGGATTTAAAGTCCGCTACCTCAACGTTATCAAGAAACGTTATACGAGAGAACCTATGGATCTTTTTGATGTTGAATTCGACCCGAACAATAACATTCTAGATATATTAAATCTCAAAAAGCTCGGCAACCAATCAATAGTCATTGAACGCCCAATTCGATCGCGTGAAGTCGCCCAATGTCATCGGTGTCAACAGTTTGGACACACCAAAAACTACTGCAGAAGACCTTTTGTCTGTGTCAAATGCTCCGGAGCTCACCCGTCAACTGAATGCCCAAAGCTTCCCAATGAACCACCCTGCTGTGCCAACTGCCATGGACAACATGCAGCTAGCTACAAAGGCTGCACCAAGTACCGTGAAGCCTGCAAAACAAAAGAGCCACAATCACTCCATCGTGCCAACAACATCCTAAGAGAACTTGGGATTCCACAGATTCCCACACGCCCCCAAAATTCAGCACCCCCCCACTATTCTCAATCAAATCAGCCACCACACCTGCGAAGTTCTGAAAATATTATGAGTTACGCTGACGCCATCAAACGCACTTCTCAAACACATCGAGGACAACAACTTCCAGTAACTCGACAGCAGACAACTTCACAGTCAATAAACCAACCCAGCCCACCACAAACCGAACTCCAAACAGCAAATGCTCAACACAGCGAAAAACAAGCAACTAATCAGCTAGACAAAATTGTAAACCTACTTGAACAGAACGTTGCAAATAAACCAAATGTCTCTGACGACCGCATCACTAACCTGGAAAGGAAAATGGAGCAGCTCATGGACATCTTGCTAAACCTAATGGCTAGTATCCAGAAGATAACACCAGTCACTGTTCCCAACAATGAACAGCTCTAGACCCATTTCCAACCCAATGCCTAATACAAACCAAGTAAACAATACCCCATTAAAAATTATCTCATGGAACGCGGCTGGACTGTCGAATAAACAACACGAGCTAAAACTCTTCGCCTACACCAACAACGTAGACATACTGTTAATCTCTGAGACACACTTGTTACCATCCGATACCTTTAACATCAGAGGGTACGTCACATACACAGCGAACCATCCAGCAAATAAAAGGCGAGGAGGTGCGGCAATCCTCATAAGGCAAGCAATCACACACATGGCATTGCCATCCATTACCACTGAACAAATCCAATGCGCCACTGTGTCTATTGCACTTCTTAACGGTAGCCCCACTAACATATCATCGGTCTACCTCCCCCCCCTAATAATCTGGTCCATCGACGAATTTAACGACTTTTTTAAAAAACTGGGAAAAAAATTTCTAATCGCTGGCGACTGGAATGCCAAGAACAGATGGTGGGGCAACACCCGCGCTTGCCAACGTGGCACCAAGCTGCTAAGCTCCATCCACCACAACAACTGGAACATACTGGCCACTGGATCTCCGACTCACTACCCTCACAACACACGGCATTCCCCATCTGCCATTGACTTTGCCATCTACGAAGGCATACAGCACAATCTACTAAAAATTGACACTTACCACTGCCTAAGCTCTGATCATCTGCCGCTGCTAATCACCATAGATTGCCAACCAATCATACATCTAAAATGCAATCTTCTCCCTCCAACTGCTAGCATTAAAAAATTTCAACAAAGGCTCAATTCAACAGTCCTTACTGACACAGAAATCCGCTCAGGTGAAGACATAGAAGACTGTATAGAAATCCTTGAGAGGAATATCTCAGATGCCGCTAAATACGCGTCCAAACAACAACAACCCAGGCTAACCAAAACACTACCACTACATTATCAGGTCAGCCAAAGGATAAAACAAATGATTGAAGCCAAACGACTGCTTAGGAAGCAACTTTCAACCATGCGTCATCCCCTAATCAAAGTCATTGTTGGATACCTAACAAATAGTATCTCCTCTGCCCTTAAAAAAGATAAAATCGACCGAATTAACAGACAACTACAATCCATGGACCCATCCAACAGATACAATATGGAGCTGCTCTGGAGAATTACAAATAAAGTCAAAAGGCAACCAGTACCTAATCTTCCTGTTAAAAGGCATTTACCTCATAACAATGAAATATGGTGTAAAACCACCGAAGAGAAAACTGAAGCCTTTGGGTTACACCTCGAGAGCCGCTTCAAGCCCATTCTCACTGTTTCTAGTGAAGAAATGGCAAACATGGAAAGAGAACAAAATGACGCAATGCCGACACATGAAGCTACAATTAGAGAAATTTCCACAAATGAAATTCAAAGAGAGATAAAGCTACTAAAAAACAACAAATCTCCAGGTATAGACAGCATCGATAACAAAGTAATAAAAGCACTTCCTGAGACAGCAATTCAATACATATCGCTCTTATTTAATTCCATCCTAACTACTGGACATTTTCCAAATCGCTGGAAGACTGCAGTAGTTAAAATGATTCCTAAACCTGGTAAACCTACAGAACAACTTGCTTCCTACAGGCCAATCAGCCTCCTATCCGGTATCTCCAAAATATTTGAGTCCATACTGCTTAAAAGATTGTTTGAAATAAACTCATTCTCTGAAACCATACCTACACATCAATTTGGCTTCAGACAAGAGCACGCAGCAGAACAACAGATCGGAAGAGTAACACAATTTATCCTGAAAGCATTCGACAGGAGCGAATACTGCTCTACTGTATACCTTGATATACAAGAAGCCTTCGACAGAGTTTGGCACTATGGCTTGTGCTACAAATTACAGAAAATACTACCTCCACAACTCTATAAAGTTCTACAGAGTTATCTCTCGCGACGAAAATTCTTAGTGGAGTGCAGCGGAGGAGTGCGTTCCACACTCAAGACAGTCTCGGCTGGCGTCCCACAAGGAAGTGTACTAGGCCCTGTCCTGTACACCATCTACACTTCAGACATGCCTAAACCTCGGCGGCAGCTATTCAGCCCCATGCTGTTAGCGACGTACGCAGATGACACAGCCATAATCTCTGCCGACTCATCCCCATCCACAGCCATCGACAACATGACCGACTATCTTGACACATTCCATCAATGGACCAGAAAATGGTGCATTAGTGTTAACACCTCCAAAACTGCACATGTACTGCACGCACTAAGACCTCCACCCAACCCAGCTTTATCACCTAGCCTCGCGGGAAGCAGACTTACAAACAAAACGGACCATACCTACCTTGGAGTCAAACTAGATGTCAAACTCCAAATGCATATACACATAACGCATACCATTACTAAACTACGAGCCAGATTAAAAAAACTACACTGGCTCCTAGCAGAAAGCAGCAAACTCCCACTTAAAATTAAAGTAATTTTATACAAACAACTAATTGCCCCCATATGGCAGTATTCTCTAGCAGTTTGGGGACCGCTTGCTTCTCAAACGCAATTTGATCGAGTGCAAACCATCCAAAACAAAGCGGCAAGAATCATAACTGGTGCCCCCTGGTACGTAAGCAACCAAACCATCCACGCCAACCTTCAAATCGCCTCCGTCGAGCAAACGTATAACAACATATGTGCCAATTATAACAAAAGACTACTCGACCACAGCAATCCTGAAGCTAGAAAGCTCGCTCAAAATCCGTACATACCCCTACGCCTCACACGACCCAGATATACAACAATGATCGAGCAACACCTGCCCTCGCACCTAATTCAAGCCCGTGGTACAAATCCTCAGCTCCAGATCCACCCTGAACCAGTGCCATTTATTGGCCCACTCTCCCACCTGCGACACCTAGAACTCGAGCGAGATGCCATTCGCAATCGAAGACTACGTGAAAAAGCCATTCACGAGGCTAACGAACAACGGAGACTTGCTGAAAATCGAGCTGCACAAATGCGAATAGCTGTAGCTGAAAATCTTCAGTTACTCCAGAGGCAACCGCCTCTAAACGTAACAAGCATCACCGAATCCCAAAGAGCAACAGCACGGCGTCAACGTTACCATGACCTAATTCAATTACTGGATCGTGTTGAGGCAGCACGCAACCCATCCACTCCTGCAAGCAGCAGCCTAAATCCATTCACACTTGAAGTTGGTGCCTCAGAAACACCAATAGAAGAAGAAGGCCTAGCTGCTGGCATCCGAGCTATCATCAGCTCAACCCCTATTGAACTCAACACCGGCGCGATCCACATCCCTTCGGACACTCCAGCTGTCCCAGATGACAACTCTACCCATCCAACGAGCGCCATTACCCCAGCAGCCGAAAACACCTCTACCCGTGACAACCCACCGTCTAACAATAGTAATAATAATAATATACAAAATAGCACACAAACACATAGTTGATTAAATAAAATAGATCAACAATTTACCAAAACTCAAATATTCTCATCTTCCTAGCCATTCCAACACTCCATATGCATTACCTAAAGCCACGCAATCTCTGTTGCTGGCTTACAACGACAAACTTCTTGTCTCTTAACTCATTTGTTTCATTCCCTACAGAAACCATTCCCAACCCCTTACAGCTCATCGACACAGATCGAAACTGACGCTCAGACAACACAAAACAATTCAACATACTATATACACACACAGCGTAATAAATAAAACAAACTATTTATTCATGTATAAATTAGCTTACACTTTATTAACTGAAAACAATTTAATTTAACAAATAAACAACTAACAACTTATCAAACAATAGTGTACATATCAACTTCCAATAACATTATTACAACTTATACTACAAAAACAAAATATAAAGTTAACATTAAAACTATAAATAAAACTATCTCCCGAGGCAGCTAAAGCCGACATTGTCCTCGTAGCACCTCAGCAATATTCCGTCGGCCTGAAAATGAAAATAAAATAAACACCGCTATTAATACATAAACTTCATATCTTAAATACACATACTCACCAAAGATAGCAAAGCCTTTCCAGGCAGCATACTTCAGGCACTGACCTCGCTACTCCTAAAGACTACCTAAAAAGAAATAAGCAAAGAAATTAATAAACACACAATTCAAAAATTAAAATACATATACTTATCTAAAAATCTGCACATCTCCCCAGGCAGCATTCTCGTCACCCCAAAAGACAATAGACCGGCTATCTAAAAAGAAAGAAAATATTCAAATTAGTAGATAAACAATTAAAAACACATAGCTTAAATACATATACTTACCAAAATAGCATCCCACTCCAGGCAGCATACTCCAGGCATTGTCCTCGTTACTCCAAAAGATAAATCGTCCGGCTATCTGAAAATAAATAAACAGCACAAATTAGTAAATAAACAATGCCAAAACTAAAATACATATACTTATCCAAAAATTTGCACATTTTCCCAGGCAGCATCCTCCAGGCACTGCCATTGACACTTTAAAAGAAAAATTACACCGTCTACCTGAAAAGAAAGAAAACATCACAAATTAATAAATAAATAAAATAAAACACATACGCTAACTACAATGAACAACAGACATAACCAAACACAAAAAATGACTGTCACACAAACTAAACATTGAAAATACAAAACACAACATAAACCACTCATAAACCAGCAGTGCACATGCACACAACTGTCACTGCTCAATATCACTATCACAAAATTCACTAAAAATCATTAAACACTTAATTACAAACCAATAAACAGCAGAGTTATTACATAACCTACTCACCTTTCAAGCCCTGCTTACAAAAACAAACGAACTGCCAACTCCCCTCCCTGCGCCCAGTCAGGCATCGAATCCTCACAGCCTCTGTTATCCTCAGCCTCTCCACCAAGTACACCAACTTACCTAAAAAGAAAAAGAAAAAAAGAAAGAAAAAAAACCATAAATAAATAAATTGTCACTAAACTAAAACAAACAATTACCATTCGCCTGCGTTACACAGTAAATAAACAATTAGATATATCGATATACATGGCAACACGAAAAACATCAATACAATAAGCAAATTCGATCACACTGATCTATGCGATAGTTTCTATTATTTTTTGTCTACAATTAATAACGCCGTTACCTACATATTCAAAACATAAACAAACAACTACAATGTAATAAGTAATTATTATTACGTTATTTATTATTATATTATATATTGTTATATTATATATTATTGCATTATATATTATTATATTATATGTTGTAAAATATTATAATATACTAATATTAGATATTTAACCTATGTAAATGAAAATTCAACATACACAAACTTAACTTTAACTACCCCACTATAAACAAAATATGTGAAAACAAACAATTTACATCCAATACAAAATACTCACCTTAACAATTCCAATTACTCCCACACCTGAAAAAAAAGAACATACAAATATTAAATAATTTTAACTAAGAAAACAACAACATACTATATTGTTAGGTTGAAAATATACTTACCAAATGCACCTGCAATAAATAAGAAAACATAAAAATATGTGAAAACAAACAATATAAATCCAATACAAAATACTCACCTTAAGAATTCCAATTACCACTACACCTGAAAAGAAAAGAACATAAAAATATTAAATAACTTTAATTAAGAAAATAACAACATACTACATTGTTATGTTACAATTGTTAATACTAAATCTAAAATATAACAATACATACATTACTGTTTCCTTAATTGATAAGCTACTTAAAACTATACTGAACACTTTATAAATGCTTCAGCCAATAAAATACATACATATATCACCCAATAGCAAAGTAATACAATCTTCCTGAATAAATTATTTCAGAGGAAGTATTGTATTCACTCACCCTTAATATATTGTAAACTATGAATCACAATTTAGCAATAAGTACTAGATATAAATAGACTTACTTAAAATTAATTAGACTTACAATCTTACCATTACGAGCCCAAATGAATGTAAAAGGGCGCCACTAAATTCTGTTAAGATGCCTAAGTATCAGCCGAATAAAGATTCTTCTATGCCCTCCCCACTACCCCTCCTTCTGCTTAAGCAGAAGAAGGTGAGGTAGAGGAAGAAGCATAGAAGCCATTGTGTGTGTCATCCCTGGCCACTCAACAAGTAAAAAACGACAAACTTCTTGTCTCTTAACTCATTTGTTTCATTCCCTACAGAAACCATTCCCAACCCCTTACAGCTCATCGACACAGATCGAAACTGACGCTCAGACAACACAAAACAATTCAACATACTATATACACACACAGCGTAATAAATAAAACAAACTATTTATTCATGTATAAATTAGCTTACACTTTATTAACTGAAAACAATTTAATTTAACAAATAAACAACTAACAACTTATCAAACAATAGTGTACATATCAACTTCCAATAACATTATTACAACTTATACTACAAAAACAAAATATAAAGTTAACATTAAAACTATAAATAAAACTATCTCCCGAGGCAGCTAAAGCCGACATTGTCCTCGTAGCACCTCAGCAATATTCCGTCGGCCTGAAAATGAAAATAAAATAAACACCGCTATTAATACATAAACTTCATATCTTAAATACACATACTCACCAAAGATAGCAAAGCCTTTCCAGGCAGCATACTTCAGGCACTGACCTCGCTACTCCTAAAGACTACCTAAAAAGAAATAAGCAAAGAAATTAATAAACACACAATTCAAAAATTAAAATACATATACTTATCTAAAAATCTGCACATCTCCCCAGGCAGCATTCTCGTCACCCCAAAAGACAATAGACCGGCTATCTAAAAAGAAAGAAAATATTCAAATTAGTAGATAAACAATTAAAAACACATAGCTTAAATACATATACTTACCAAAATAGCATCCCACTCCAGGCAGCATACTCCAGGCATTGTCCTCGTTACTCCAAAAGATAAATCGTCCGGCTATCTGAAAATAAATAAACAGCACAAATTAGTAAATAAACAATGCCAAAACTAAAATACATATACTTATCCAAAAATTTGCACATTTTCCCAGGCAGCATCCTCCAGGCACTGCCATTGACACTTTAAAAGAAAAATTACACCGTCTACCTGAAAAGAAAGAAAACATCACAAATTAATAAATAAATAAAATAAAACACATACGCTAACTACAATGAACAACAGACATAACCAAACACAAAAAATGACTGTCACACAAACTAAACATTGAAAATACAAAACACAACATAAACCACTCATAAACCAGCAGTGCACATGCACACAACTGTCACTGCTCAATATCACTATCACAAAATTCACTAAAAATCATTAAACACTTAATTACAAACCAATAAACAGCAGAGTTATTACATAACCTACTCACCTTTCAAGCCCTGCTTACAAAAACAAACGAACTGCCAACTCCCCTCCCTGCGCCCAGTCAGGCATCGAATCCTCACAGCCTCTGTTATCCTCAGCCTCTCCACCAAGTACACCAACTTACCTAAAAAGAAAAAGAAAAAAAGAAAGAAAAAAAACCATAAATAAATAAATTGTCACTAAACTAAAACAAACAATTACCATTCGCCTGCGTTACACAGTAAATAAACAATTAGATATATCGATATACATGGCAACACGAAAAACATCAATACAATAAGCAAATTCGATCACACTGATCTATGCGATAGTTTCTATTATTTTTTGTCTACAATTAATAACGCCGTTACCTACATATTCAAAACATAAACAAACAACTACAATGTAATAAGTAATTATTATTACGTTATTTATTATTATATTATATATTGTTATATTATATATTATTGCATTATATATTATTATATTATATGTTGTAAAATATTATAATATACTAATATTAGATATTTAACCTATGTAAATGAAAATTCAACATACACAAACTTAACTTTAACTACCCCACTATAAACAAAATATGTGAAAACAAACAATTTACATTCAATACAAAATACTCACCTTAACAATTCCAATTACTCCCACACCTGAAAAAAAAGAACATACAAATATTAAATAATTTTAACTAAGAAAACAACAACATACTATATTGTTAGGTTGAAAATATACTTACCAAATGCACCTGCAATAAATAAGAAAACATAAAAATATGTGAAAACAAACAATATAAATCCAATACAAAATACTCACCTTAAGAATTCCAATTACCACTACACCTGAAAAGAAAAGAACATAAAAATATTAAATAACTTTAATTAAGAAAATAACAACATACTACATTGTTATGTTACAATTGTTAATACTAAATCTAAAATATAACAATACATACATTACTGTTTCCTTAATTGATAAGCTACTTAAAACTATACTGAACACTTTATAAATGCTTCAGCCAATAAAATACATACATATATCACCCAATAGCAAAGTAATACAATCTTCCTGAATAAATTATTTCAGAGGAAGTATTGTATTCACTCACCCTTAATATATTGTAAACTATGAATCACAATTTAGCAATAAGTACTAGATATAAATAGACTTACTTAAAATTAATTAGACTTACAATCTTACCATTACGAGCCCAAATGAATGTAAAAGGGCGCCACTAAATTCTGTTAAGATGCCTAAGTATCAGCCGAATAAAGATTCTTCTATGCCCTCCCCACTACCCCTCCTTCTGCTTAAGCAGAAGAAGGTGAGGTAGAGGAAGAAGCATAGAAGCCATTGTGTGTGTCATCCCTGGCCACTCAACAAGTAACCCCTTACAGCTCATCGACACAGATCGAAACTGACGCTCAGACAACACAAAACAATTCAACATACTATATACACACACAGCGTAATAAATAAAACAAACTATTTATTCATGTATAAATTAGCTTACACTTTATTAACTGAAAACAATTTAATTTAACAAATAAACAACTAACAACTTATCAAACAATAGTGTACATATCAACTTCCAATAACATTATTACAACTTATACTACAAAAACAAAATATAAAGTTAACATTAAAACTATAAATAAAACTATCTCCCGAGGCAGCTAAAGCCGACATTGTCCTCGTAGCACCTCAGCAATATTCCGTCGGCCTGAAAATGAAAATAAAATAAACACCGCTATTAATACATAAACTTCATATCTTAAATACACATACTCACCAAAGATAGCAAAGCCTTTCCAGGCAGCATACTTCAGGCACTGACCTCGCTACTCCTAAAGACTACCTAAAAAGAAATAAGCAAAGAAATTAATAAACACACAATTCAAAAATTAAAATACATATACTTATCTAAAAATCTGCACATCTCCCCAGGCAGCATTCTCGTCACCCCAAAAGACAATAGACCGGCTATCTAAAAAGAAAGAAAATATTCAAATTAGTAGATAAACAATTAAAAACACATAGCTTAAATACATATACTTACCAAAATAGCATCCCACTCCAGGCAGCATACTCCAGGCATTGTCCTCGTTACTCCAAAAGATAAATCGTCCGGCTATCTGAAAATAAATAAACAGCACAAATTAGTAAATAAACAATGCCAAAACTAAAATACATATACTTATCCAAAAATTTGCACATTTTCCCAGGCAGCATCCTCCAGGCACTGCCATTGACACTTTAAAAGAAAAATTACACCGTCTACCTGAAAAGAAAGAAAACATCACAAATTAATAAATAAATAAAATAAAACACATACGCTAACTACAATGAACAACAGACATAACCAAACACAAAAAATGACTGTCACACAAACTAAACATTGAAAATACAAAACACAACATAAACCACTCATAAACCAGCAGTGCACATGCACACAACTGTCACTGCTCAATATCACTATCACAAAATTCACTAAAAATCATTAAACACTTAATTACAAACCAATAAACAGCAGAGTTATTACATAACCTACTCACCTTTCAAGCCCTGCTTACAAAAACAAACGAACTGCCAACTCCCCTCCCTGCGCCCAGTCAGGCATCGAATCCTCACAGCCTCTGTTATCCTCAGCCTCTCCACCAAGTACACCAACTTACCTAAAATGAAAAAGAAAAAAAGAAAGAAAAAAAACCATAAATAAATAAATTGTCACTAAACTAAAACAAACAATTACCATTCGCCTGCGTTACACAGTAAATAAACAATTAGATATATCGATATACATGGCAACACGAAAAACATCAATACAATAAGCAAATTCGATCACACTGATCTATGCGATAGTTTCTATTATTTTTTGTCTACAATTAATAACGCCGTTACCTACATATTCAAAACATAAACAAACAACTACAATGTAATAAGTAATTATTATTACGTTATTTATTATTATATTATATATTGTTATATTATATATTATTGCATTATATATTATTATATTATATGTTGTAAAATATTATAATATACTAATATTAGATATTTAACCTATGTAAATGAAAATTCAACATACACAAACTTAACTTTAACTACCCCACTATAAACAAAATATGTGAAAACAAACAATTTACATCCAATACAAAATACTCACCTTAACAATTCCAATTACTCCCACACCTGAAAAAAAAGAACATACAAATATTAAATAATTTTAACTAAGAAAACAACAACATACTATATTGTTAGGTTGAAAATATACTTACCAAATGCACCTGCAATAAATAAGAAAACATAAAAATATGTGAAAACAAACAATATAAATCCAATACAAAATACTCACCTTAAGAATTCCAATTACCACTACACCTGAAAAGAAAAGAACATAAAAATATTAAATAACTTTAATTAAGAAAATAACAACATACTACATTGTTATGTTACAATTGTTAATACTAAATCTAAAATATAACAATACATACATTACTGTTTCCTTAATTGATAAGCTACTTAAAACTATACTGAACACTTTATAAATGCTTCAGCCAATAAAATACATACATATATCACCCAATAGCAAAGTAATACAATCTTCCTGAATAAATTATTTCAGAGGAAGTATTGTATTCACTCACCCTTAATATATTGTAAACTATGAATCACAATTTAGCAATAAGTACTAGATATAAATAGACTTACTTAAAATTAATTAGACTTACAATCTTACCATTACGAGCCCAAATGAATGTAAAAGGGCGCCACTAAATTCTGTTAAGATGCCTAAGTATCAGCCGAATAAAGATTCTTCTATGCCCTCCCCACTACCCCTCCTTCTGCTTAAGCAGAAGAAGGTGAGGTAGAGGAAGAAGCATAGAAGCCATTGTGTGTGTCATCCCTGGCCACTCAACAAGTAAAAAACGACAAACTTCTTGTCTCTTAACTCATTTGTTTCATTCCCTACAGAAACCATTCCCAACCCCTTACAGCTCATCGACACAGATCGAAACTGACGCTCAGACAACACAAAACAATTCAACATACTATATACACACACAGCGTAATAAATAAAACAAACTATTTATTCATGTATAAATTAGCTTACACTTTATTAACTGAAAACAATTTAATTTAACAAATAAACAACTAACAACTTATCAAACAATAGTGTACATATCAACTTCCAATAACATTATTACAACTTATACTACAAAAACAAAATATAAAGTTAACATTAAAACTATAAATAAAACTATCTCCCGAGGCAGCTAAAGCCGACATTGTCCTCGTAGCACCTCAGCAATATTCCGTCGGCCTGAAAATGAAAATAAAATAAACACCGCTATTAATACATAAACTTCATATCTTAAATACACATACTCACCAAAGATAGCAAAGCCTTTCCAGGCAGCATACTTCAGGCACTGACCTCGCTACTCCTAAAGACTACCTAAAAAGAAATAAGCAAAGAAATTAATAAACACACAATTCAAAAATTAAAATACATATACTTATCTAAAAATCTGCACATCTCCCCAGGCAGCATTCTCGTCACCCCAAAAGACAATAGACCGGCTATCTAAAAAGAAAGAAAATATTCAAATTAGTAGATAAACAATTAAAAACACATAGCTTAAATACATATACTTACCAAAATAGCATCCCACTCCAGGCAGCATACTCCAGGCATTGTCCTCGTTACTCCAAAAGATAAATCGTCCGGCTATCTGAAAATAAATAAACAGCACAAATTAGTAAATAAACAATGCCAAAACTAAAATACATATACTTATCCAAAAATTTGCACATTTTCCCAGGCAGCATCCTCCAGGCACTGCCATTGACACTTTAAAAGAAAAATTACACCGTCTACCTGAAAAGAAAGAAAACATCACAAATTAATAAATAAATAAAATAAAACACATACGCTAACTACAATGAACAACAGACATAACCAAACACAAAAAATGACTGTCACACAAACTAAACATTGAAAATACAAAACACAACATAAACCACTCATAAACCAGCAGTGCACATGCACACAACTGTCACTGCTCAATATCACTATCACAAAATTCACTAAAAATCATTAAACACTTAATTACAAACCAATAAACAGCAGAGTTATTACATAACCTACTCACCTTTCAAGCCCTGCTTACAAAAACAAACGAACTGCCAACTCCCCTCCCTGCGCCCAGTCAGGCATCGAATCCTCACAGCCTCTGTTATCCTCAGCCTCTCCACCAAGTACACCAACTTACCTAAAAAGAAAAAGAAAAAAAGAAAGAAAAAAAACCATAAATAAATAAATTGTCACTAAACTAAAACAAACAATTACCATTCGCCTGCGTTACACAGTAAATAAACAATTAGATATATCGATATACATGGCAACACGAAAAACATCAATACAATAAGCAAATTCGATCACACTGATCTATGCGATAGTTTCTATTATTTTTTGTCTACAATTAATAACGCCGTTACCTACATATTCAAAACATAAACAAACAACTACAATGTAATAAGTAATTATTATTACGTTATTTATTATTATATTATATATTGTTATATTATATATTATTGCATTATATATTATTATATTATATGTTGTAAAATATTATAATATACTAATATTAGATATTTAACCTATGTAAATGAAAATTCAACATACACAAACTTAACTTTAACTACCCCACTATAAACAAAATATGTGAAAACAAACAATTTACATTCAATACAAAATACTCACCTTAACAATTCCAATTACTCCCACACCTGAAAAAAAAGAACATACAAATATTAAATAATTTTAACTAAGAAAACAACAACATACTATATTGTTAGGTTGAAAATATACTTACCAAATGCACCTGCAATAAATAAGAAAACATAAAAATATGTGAAAACAAACAATATAAATCCAATACAAAATACTCACCTTAAGAATTCCAATTACCACTACACCTGAAAAGAAAAGAACATAAAAATATTAAATAACTTTAATTAAGAAAATAACAACATACTACATTGTTATGTTACAATTGTTAATACTAAATCTAAAATATAACAATACATACATTACTGTTTCCTTAATTGATAAGCTACTTAAAACTATACTGAACACTTTATAAATGCTTCAGCCAATAAAATACATACATATATCACCCAATAGCAAAGTAATACAATCTTCCTGAATAAATTATTTCAGAGGAAGTATTGTATTCACTCACCCTTAATATATTGTAAACTATGAATCACAATTTAGCAATAAGTACTAGATATAAATAGACTTACTTAAAATTAATTAGACTTACAATCTTACCATTACGAGCCCAAATGAATGTAAAAGGGCGCCACTAAATTCTGTTAAGATGCCTAAGTATCAGCCGAATAAAGATTCTTCTATGCCCTCCCCACTACCCCTCCTTCTGCTTAAGCAGAAGAAGGTGAGGTAGAGGAAGAAGCATAGAAGCCATTGTGTGTGTCATCCCTGGCCACTCAACAAGTAAAAACGACAAACTTCTTGTCTCTTAACTCATTTGTTTCATTCCCTACAGAAACCATTCCCAACCCCTTACAGCTCATCGACACAGATCGAAACTGACGCTCAGACAACACAAAACAATTCAACATACTATATACACACACAGCGTAATAAATAAAACAAACTATTTATTCATGTATAAATTAGCTTACACTTTATTAACTGAAAACAATTTAATTTAACAAATAAACAACTAACAACTTATCAAACAATAGTGTACATATCAACTTCCAATAACATTATTACAACTTATACTACAAAAACAAAATATAAAGTTAACATTAAAACTATAAATAAAACTATCTCCCGAGGCAGCTAAAGCCGACATTGTCCTCGTAGCACCTCAGCAATATTCCGTCGGCCTGAAAATGAAAATAAAATAAACACCGCTATTAATACATAAACTTCATATCTTAAATACACATACTCACCAAAGATAGCAAAGCCTTTCCAGGCAGCATACTTCAGGCACTGACCTCGCTACTCCTAAAGACTACCTAAAAAGAAATAAGCAAAGAAATTAATAAACACACAATTCAAAAATTAAAATACATATACTTATCTAAAAATCTGCACATCTCCCCAGGCAGCATTCTCGTCACCCCAAAAGACAATAGACCGGCTATCTAAAAAGAAAGAAAATATTCAAATTAGTAGATAAACAATTAAAAACACATAGCTTAAATACATATACTTACCAAAATAGCATCCCACTCCAGGCAGCATACTCCAGGCATTGTCCTCGTTACTCCAAAAGATAAATCGTCCGGCTATCTGAAAATAAATAAACAGCACAAATTAGTAAATAAACAATGCCAAAACTAAAATACATATACTTATCCAAAAATTTGCACATTTTCCCAGGCAGCATCCTCCAGGCACTGCCATTGACACTTTAAAAGAAAAATTACACCGTCTACCTGAAAAGAAAGAAAACATCACAAATTAATAAATAAATAAAATAAAACACATACGCTAACTACAATGAACAACAGACATAACCAAACACAAAAAATGACTGTCACACAAACTAAACATTGAAAATACAAAACACAACATAAACCACTCATAAACCAGCAGTGCACATGCACACAACTGTCACTGCTCAATATCACTATCACAAAATTCACTAAAAATCATTAAACACTTAATTACAAACCAATAAACAGCAGAGTTATTACATAACCTACTCACCTTTCAAGCCCTGCTTACAAAAACAAACGAACTGCCAACTCCCCTCCCTGCGCCCAGTCAGGCATCGAATCCTCACAGCCTCTGTTATCCTCAGCCTCTCCACCAAGTACACCAACTTACCTAAAAAGAAAAAGAAAAAAAGAAAGAAAAAAAACCATAAATAAATAAATTGTCACTAAACTAAAACAAACAATTACCATTCGCCTGCGTTACACAGTAAATAAACAATTAGATATATCGATATACATGGCAACACGAAAAACATCAATACAATAAGCAAATTCGATCACACTGATCTATGCGATAGTTTCTATTATTTTTTGTCTACAATTAATAACGCCGTTACCTACATATTCAAAACATAAACAAACAACTACAATGTAATAAGTAATTATTATTACGTTATTTATTATTATATTATATATTGTTATATTATATATTATTGCATTATATATTATTATATTATATGTTGTAAAATATTATAATATACTAATATTAGATATTTAACCTATGTAAATGAAAATTCAACATACACAAACTTAACTTTAACTACCCCACTATAAACAAAATATGTGAAAACAAACAATTTACATTCAATACAAAATACTCACCTTAACAATTCCAATTACTCCCACACCTGAAAAAAAAGAACATACAAATATTAAATAATTTTAACTAAGAAAACAACAACATACTATATTGTTAGGTTGAAAATATACTTACCAAATGCACCTGCAATAAATAAGAAAACATAAAAATATGTGAAAACAAACAATATAAATCCAATACAAAATACTCACCTTAAGAATTCCAATTACCACTACACCTGAAAAGAAAAGAACATAAAAATATTAAATAACTTTAATTAAGAAAATAACAACATACTACATTGTTATGTTACAATTGTTAATACTAAATCTAAAATATAACAATACATACATTACTGTTTCCTTAATTGATAAGCTACTTAAAACTATACTGAACACTTTATAAATGCTTCAGCCAATAAAATACATACATATATCACCCAATAGCAAAGTAATACAATCTTCCTGAATAAATTATTTCAGAGGAAGTATTGTATTCACTCACCCTTAATATATTGTAAACTATGAATCACAATTTAGCAATAAGTACTAGATATAAATAGACTTACTTAAAATTAATTAGACTTACAATCTTACCATTACGAGCCCAAATGAATGTAAAAGGGCGCCACTAAATTCTGTTAAGATGCCTAAGTATCAGCCGAATAAAGATTCTTCTATGCCCTCCCCACTACCCCTCCTTCTGCTTAAGCAGAAGAAGGTGAGGTAGAGGAAGAAGCATAGAAGCCATTGTGTGTGTCATCCCTGGCCACTCAACAAGTAAAAACGACAAACTTCTTGTCTCTTAACTCATTTGTTTCATTCCCTACAGAAACCATTCCCAACCCCTTACAGCTCATCGACACAGATCGAAACTGACGCTCAGACAACACAAAACAATTCAACATACTATATACACACACAGCGTAATAAATAAAACAAACTATTTATTCATGTATAAATTAGCTTACACTTTATTAACTGAAAACAATTTAATTTAACAAATAAACAACTAACAACTTATCAAACAATAGTGTACATATCAACTTCCAATAACATTATTACAACTTATACTACAAAAACAAAATATAAAGTTAACATTAAAACTATAAATAAAACTATCTCCCGAGGCAGCTAAAGCCGACATTGTCCTCGTAGCACCTCAGCAATATTCCGTCGGCCTGAAAATGAAAATAAAATAAACACCGCTATTAATACATAAACTTCATATCTTAAATACACATACTCACCAAAGATAGCAAAGCCTTTCCAGGCAGCATACTTCAGGCACTGACCTCGCTACTCCTAAAGACTACCTAAAAAGAAATAAGCAAAGAAATTAATAAACACACAATTCAAAAATTAAAATACATATACTTATCTAAAAATCTGCACATCTCCCCAGGCAGCATTCTCGTCACCCCAAAAGACAATAGACCGGCTATCTAAAAAGAAAGAAAATATTCAAATTAGTAGATAAACAATTAAAAACACATAGCTTAAATACATATACTTACCAAAATAGCATCCCACTCCAGGCAGCATACTCCAGGCATTGTCCTCGTTACTCCAAAAGATAAATCGTCCGGCTATCTGAAAATAAATAAACAGCACAAATTAGTAAATAAACAATGCCAAAACTAAAATACATATACTTATCCAAAAATTTGCACATTTTCCCAGGCAGCATCCTCCAGGCACTGCCATTGACACTTTAAAAGAAAAATTACACCGTCTACCTGAAAAGAAAGAAAACATCACAAATTAATAAATAAATAAAATAAAACACATACGCTAACTACAATGAACAACAGACATAACCAAACACAAAAAATGACTGTCACACAAACTAAACATTGAAAATACAAAACACAACATAAACCACTCATAAACCAGCAGTGCACATGCACACAACTGTCACTGCTCAATATCACTATCACAAAATTCACTAAAAATCATTAAACACTTAATTACAAACCAATAAACAGCAGAGTTATTACATAACCTACTCACCTTTCAAGCCCTGCTTACAAAAACAAACGAACTGCCAACTCCCCTCCCTGCGCCCAGTCAGGCATCGAATCCTCACAGCCTCTGTTATCCTCAGCCTCTCCACCAAGTACACCAACTTACCTAAAAAGAAAAAGAAAAAAAGAAAGAAAAAAAACCATAAATAAATAAATTGTCACTAAACTAAAACAAACAATTACCATTCGCCTGCGTTACACAGTAAATAAACAATTAGATATATCGATATACATGGCAACACGAAAAACATCAATACAATAAGCAAATTCGATCACACTGATCTATGCGATAGTTTCTATTATTTTTTGTCTACAATTAATAACGCCGTTACCTACATATTCAAAACATAAACAAACAACTACAATGTAATAAGTAATTATTATTACGTTATTTATTATTATATTATATATTGTTATATTATATATTATTGCATTATATATTATTATATTATATGTTGTAAAATATTATAATATACTAATATTAGATATTTAACCTATGTAAATGAAAATTCAACATACACAAACTTAACTTTAACTACCCCACTATAAACAAAATATGTGAAAACAAACAATTTACATTCAATACAAAATACTCACCTTAACAATTCCAATTACTCCCACACCTGAAAAAAAAGAACATACAAATATTAAATAATTTTAACTAAGAAAACAACAACATACTATATTGTTAGGTTGAAAATATACTTACCAAATGCACCTGCAATAAATAAGAAAACATAAAAATATGTGAAAACAAACAATATAAATCCAATACAAAATACTCACCTTAAGAATTCCAATTACCACTACACCTGAAAAGAAAAGAACATAAAAATATTAAATAACTTTAATTAAGAAAATAACAACATACTACATTGTTATGTTACAATTGTTAATACTAAATCTAAAATATAACAATACATACATTACTGTTTCCTTAATTGATAAGCTACTTAAAACTATACTGAACACTTTATAAATGCTTCAGCCAATAAAATACATACATATATCACCCAATAGCAAAGTAATACAATCTTCCTGAATAAATTATTTCAGAGGAAGTATTGTATTCACTCACCCTTAATATATTGTAAACTATGAATCACAATTTAGCAATAAGTACTAGATATAAATAGACTTACTTAAAATTAATTAGACTTACAATCTTACCATTACGAGCCCAAATGAATGTAAAAGGGCGCCACTAAATTCTGTTAAGATGCCTAAGTATCAGCCGAATAAAGATTCTTCTATGCCCTCCCCACTACCCCTCCTTCTGCTTAAGCAGAAGAAGGTGAGGTAGAGGAAGAAGCATAGAAGCCATTGTGTGTGTCATCCCTGGCCACTCAACAAGTAAAAACGACAAACTTCTTGTCTCTTAACTCATTTGTTTCATTCCCTACAGAAACCATTCCCAACCCCTTACAGCTCATCGACACAGATCGAAACTGACGCTCAGACAACACAAAACAATTCAACATACTATATACACACACAGCGTAATAAATAAAACAAACTATTTATTCATGTATAAATTAGCTTACACTTTATTAACTGAAAACAATTTAATTTAACAAATAAACAACTAACAACTTATCAAACAATAGTGTACATATCAACTTCCAATAACATTATTACAACTTATACTACAAAAACAAAATATAAAGTTAACATTAAAACTATAAATAAAACTATCTCCCGAGGCAGCTAAAGCCGACATTGTCCTCGTAGCACCTCAGCAATATTCCGTCGGCCTGAAAATGAAAATAAAATAAACACCGCTATTAATACATAAACTTCATATCTTAAATACACATACTCACCAAAGATAGCAAAGCCTTTCCAGGCAGCATACTTCAGGCACTGACCTCGCTACTCCTAAAGACTACCTAAAAAGAAATAAGCAAAGAAATTAATAAACACACAATTCAAAAATTAAAATACATATACTTATCTAAAAATCTGCACATCTCCCCAGGCAGCATTCTCGTCACCCCAAAAGACAATAGACCGGCTATCTAAAAAGAAAGAAAATATTCAAATTAGTAGATAAACAATTAAAAACACATAGCTTAAATACATATACTTACCAAAATAGCATCCCACTCCAGGCAGCATACTCCAGGCATTGTCCTCGTTACTCCAAAAGATAAATCGTCCGGCTATCTGAAAATAAATAAACAGCACAAATTAGTAAATAAACAATGCCAAAACTAAAATACATATACTTATCCAAAAATTTGCACATTTTCCCAGGCAGCATCCTCCAGGCACTGCCATTGACACTTTAAAAGAAAAATTACACCGTCTACCTGAAAAGAAAGAAAACATCACAAATTAATAAATAAATAAAATAAAACACATACGCTAACTACAATGAACAACAGACATAACCAAACACAAAAAATGACTGTCACACAAACTAAACATTGAAAATACAAAACACAACATAAACCACTCATAAACCAGCAGTGCACATGCACACAACTGTCACTGCTCAATATCACTATCACAAAATTCACTAAAAATCATTAAACACTTAATTACAAACCAATAAACAGCAGAGTTATTACATAACCTACTCACCTTTCAAGCCCTGCTTACAAAAACAAACGAACTGCCAACTCCCCTCCCTGCGCCCAGTCAGGCATCGAATCCTCACAGCCTCTGTTATCCTCAGCCTCTCCACCAAGTACACCAACTTACCTAAAAAGAAAAAGAAAAAAAGAAAGAAAAAAAACCATAAATAAATAAATTGTCACTAAACTAAAACAAACAATTACCATTCGCCTGCGTTACACAGTAAATAAACAATTAGATATATCGATATACATGGCAACACGAAAAACATCAATACAATAAGCAAATTCGATCACACTGATCTATGCGATAGTTTCTATTATTTTTTGTCTACAATTAATAACGCCGTTACCTACATATTCAAAACATAAACAAACAACTACAATGTAATAAGTAATTATTATTACGTTATTTATTATTATATTATATATTGTTATATTATATATTATTGCATTATATATTATTATATTATATGTTGTAAAATATTATAATATACTAATATTAGATATTTAACCTATGTAAATGAAAATTCAACATACACAAACTTAACTTTAACTACCCCACTATAAACAAAATATGTGAAAACAAACAATTTACATTCAATACAAAATACTCACCTTAACAATTCCAATTACTCCCACACCTGAAAAAAAAGAACATACAAATATTAAATAATTTTAACTAAGAAAACAACAACATACTATATTGTTAGGTTGAAAATATACTTACCAAATGCACCTGCAATAAATAAGAAAACATAAAAATATGTGAAAACAAACAATATAAATCCAATACAAAATACTCACCTTAAGAATTCCAATTACCACTACACCTGAAAAGAAAAGAACATAAAAATATTAAATAACTTTAATTAAGAAAATAACAACATACTACATTGTTATGTTACAATTGTTAATACTAAATCTAAAATATAACAATACATACATTACTGTTTCCTTAATTGATAAGCTACTTAAAACTATACTGAACACTTTATAAATGCTTCAGCCAATAAAATACATACATATATCACCCAATAGCAAAGTAATACAATCTTCCTGAATAAATTATTTCAGAGGAAGTATTGTATTCACTCACCCTTAATATATTGTAAACTATGAATCACAATTTAGCAATAAGTACTAGATATAAATAGACTTACTTAAAATTAATTAGACTTACAATCTTACCATTACGAGCCCAAATGAATGTAAAAGGGCGCCACTAAATTCTGTTAAGATGCCTAAGTATCAGCCG
The DNA here is from genome assembly GCA_035042185.1 of Drosophila kambysellisi. NCBI lineage: Eukaryota > Metazoa > Arthropoda > Insecta > Diptera > Drosophilidae > Drosophila > Drosophila kambysellisi. The sequence continues at coordinate 23,789 of JAWNLS010000431.1, forward strand.
AATAAAGATTCTTCTATGCCCTCCCCACTACCCCTCCTTCTGCTTAAGCAGAAGAAGGTGAGGTAGAGGAAGAAGCATAGAAGCCATTGTGTGTGTCATCCCTGGCCACTCAACAAGTAAAAAAACGACAAACTTCTTGTCTCTTAACTCATTTGTTTCATTCCCTACAGAAACCATTCCCAACCCCTTACAGCTCATCGACACAGATCGAAACTGACGCTCAGACAACACAAAACAATTCAACATACTATATACACACACAGCGTAATAAATAAAACAAACTATTTATTCATGTATAAATTAGCTTACACTTTATTAACTGAAAACAATTTAATTTAACAAATAAACAACTAACAACTTATCAAACAATAGTGTACATATCAACTTCCAATAACATTATTACAACTTATACTACAAAAACAAAATATAAAGTTAACATTAAAACTATAAATAAAACTATCTCCCGAGGCAGCTAAAGCCGACATTGTCCTCGTAGCACCTCAGCAATATTCCGTCGGCCTGAAAATGAAAATAAAATAAACACCGCTATTAATACATAAACTTCATATCTTAAATACACATACTCACCAAAGATAGCAAAGCCTTTCCAGGCAGCATACTTCAGGCACTGACCTCGCTACTCCTAAAGACTACCTAAAAAGAAATAAGCAAAGAAATTAAAAAACACACAATTCAAAAATTAAAATACATATACTTATCTAAAAATCTGCACATCTCCCCAGGCAGCATTCTCGTCACCCCAAAAGACAATAGACCGGCTATCTAAAAAGAAAGAAAATATTCAAATTAGTAGATAAACAATTAAAAACACATAGCTTAAATACATATACTTACCAAAATAGCATCCCACTCCAGGCAGCATACTCCAGGCATTGTCCTCGTTACTCCAAAAGATAAATCGTCCGGCTATCTGAAAATAAATAAACAGCACAAATTAGTAAATAAACAATGCCAAAACTAAAATACATATACTTATCCAAAAATTTGCACATTTTCCCAGGCAGCATCCTCCAGGCACTGCCATTGACACTTTAAAAGAAAAATTACACCGTCTACCTGAAAAGAAAGAAAACATCACAAATTAATAAATAAATAAAATAAAACACATACGCTAACTACAATGAACAACAGACATAACCAAACACAAAAAATGACTGTCACACAAACTAAACATTGAAAATACAAAACACAACATAAACCACTCATAAACCAGCAGTGCACATGCACACAACTGTCACTGCTCAATATCACTATCACAAAATTCACTAAAAATCATTAAACACTTAATTACAAACCAATAAACAGCAGAGTTATTACATAACCTACTCACCTTTCAAGCCCTGCTTACAAAAACAAACGAACTGCCAACTCCCCTCCCTGCGCCCAGTCAGGCATCGAATCCTCACAGCCTCTGTTATCCTCAGCCTCTCCACCAAGTACACCAACTTACCTAAAAAGAAAAAGAAAAAAAGAAAGAAAAAAAACCATAAATAAATAAATTGTCACTAAACTAAAACAAACAATTACCATTCGCCTGCGTTACACAGTAAATAAACAATTAGATATATCGATATACATGGCAACACGAAAAACATCAATACAATAAGCAAATTCGATCACACTGATCTATGCGATAGTTTCTATTATTTTTTGTCTACAATTAATAACGCCGTTACCTACATATTCAAAACATAAACAAACAACTACAATGTAATAAGTAATTATTATTACGTTATTTATTATTATATTATATATTGTTATATTATATATTATTGCATTATATATTATTATATTATATGTTGTAAAATATTATAATATACTAATATTAGATATTTAACCTATGTAAATGAAAATTCAACATACACAAACTTAACTTTAACTACCCCACTATAAACAAAATATGTGAAAACAAACAATTTACATTCAATACAAAATACTCACCTTAACCATTCCAATTACTCCCACACCTGAAAAAAAAGAACATACAAATATTAAATAATTTTAACTAAGAAAACAACAACATACTATATTGTTAGGTTGAAAATATACTTACCAAATGCACCTGCAATAAATAAGAAAACATAAAAATATGTGAAAACAAACAATATAAATCCAATACAAAATACTCACCTTAAGAATTCCAATTACCACTACACCTGAAAAGAAAAGAACATAAAAATATTAAATAACTTTAATTAAGAAAATAACAACATACTACATTGTTATGTTACAATTGTTAATACTAAATCTAAAATATAACAATACATACATTACTGTTTCCTTAATTGATAAGCTACTTAAAACTATACTGAACACTTTATAAATGCTTCAGCCAATAAAATACATACATATATCACCCAATAGCAAAGTAATACAATCTTCCTGAATAAATTATTTCAGAGGAAGTATTGTATTCACTCACCCTTAATATATTGTAAACTATGAATCACAATTTAGCAATAAGTACTAGATATAAATAGACTTACTTAAAATTAATTAGACTTACAATCTTACCATTACGAGCCCAAATGAATGTAAAAGGGCGCCACTAAATTCTGTTAAGATGCCTAAGTATCAGCCGAATAAAGATTCTTCTATGCCCTCCCCACTACCCCTCCTTCTGCTTAAGCAGAAGAAGGTGAGGTAGAGGAAGAAGCATAGAAGCCATTGTGTGTGTCATCCCTGGCCACTCAACAAGTAAA
>JAWNLS010000432.1:0-19189 GCA_035042185.1 Drosophila kambysellisi
CAACAGATAGAGCAGATATTGCCCAGAAATAATATTAAATAATATACAATTAATTATTGTCTGCCACTTAAAAATATCATCAATTAAACAATAGCATTTTAGCTAATTATTTGTTGAAGTAAGTGTTTTATATTTTATTTAATATAAGTTGTTATGAAATCAGTTGTTTTCTAGGGCATTCAAGGTTTCGTTATTCTATCCACTATTGTATTTTAAATCTTATAACCCCTATGGCCAAAGGAGCTCTTGGCTTTTACACCGAACTTTCCGGAGTGCGCCGTGAGCAATTATGCAAATACTCAAAACATAAAGTTTGGCGTGGTGCAGTTGCAAGCAGCAGCGCGGTTCGACTCGACTCTTAATTAAATGCATTAAGTTGAGCAAGGGGCGAGTGTTGGCCACAACATGTCACCTCAAGTGTTAACATAAAAGTTGAGCGCATAAAAAATCTAATCTGTGAAATCTGCAATTTAGAATAGCTGCGCTTCTAATGAACTGCTATTGTATAAACAAAAAAATAAGTAAAAAAGAGCACAAATTTAACAAAAAACAAGATAGAACGTTGCAGTCGGACGTAACCGACAGCGAAATACTATTATACCTTTATTTGTGTACAGTTAAGAAATACTTGAATTCCGGGGGATATGGGCGTTTATCGGTTTTGGGGGCGGGAGTGGGCGTGGCTCAAAAAATTTTGGAGTTCGATCTTAGTATTACACCTTCTAAGTTTGGTAACTGTAGCTCTTAAATTGCGGGCGATACAGGCATTTATCGTTTTTTGTGGGCGGGAGTGGGCGTGGTCCAAAATTTTTTTTTCCACATTTATGAAGGGTGTTACTAGCAATATACCTTTAAAATTTGGTGACTTAAGTTTTCAAATTGCGTGAGATATATGGGTTTATCGATTTACACCAACAGGTGTATCGGTTCAGGTAGGTGGAGTGGGCGTGGCCATCCAATTTTTTTATCGATCATTGGGGGAGTTACCAGTAACCTGCAAAATTTTGCGACTCTAGCTTGCAAATTACGGCAGATATGCGCATTTTAAATTTCTAGGGACGAAGTTCCTGGGGGCGGCGGATGTGGGCGTGGTCCAAAAATTGGTATGCCAATCTTTGGAGGAGGTTACCAGCAAATAACCTTCCAAGTTTGGTTACTCTATCTTTAAAATGTTCGGAGATATACGGAGTTATCGATTTACAATCGGAATTTTCGATTATAGGCGCAGGTGTGGGCGTGGCACCACAAATTTGTTATCGGTTCTTAAAGGCGACTACTCTACTACTACTCAAAAACTGCGGAAGATATAGCCATTTGAAAATGGGGTGGGGGTGATGGGCGGGGGTGATGGGGGCGTCGGAGGTGGGCGTGGCACATGCCAATCTTTCAAGGACCTCGCCAACAACCTACCAACCAAAATTGGTGACTATATTCATTAAATTGTAAGAGATATGGGGATTTATCGATTTGCTAAAATCGAATTTATCGATTTTCTAGCTCCCTAGTGGACGTAGGTCCAAACCCAAGACACTTTAACTTTTGAGGGTACTTTCCAGTATACGTTCCAAGTTTCAAGTCTCTATCTCTAAGGGTGTCGGAGGAACGCGCGTTCATACGGACGGACAGACGGACAGACAGCATGACGGACATTGCACAAAACCAATATACTATTATACCATTCTGGTATAATAGTATAAAAATAATAAATGAAGTATTATATATATGTATGTGTGTGTGTGTAGCTATATATGTAGCATACACATTGATTAATGAACGTGGGCAACAAAAAATTAAATGTGACGCCACATGAACTGAAACTCCAGCCACAACCATAACTGACTGATGTGCCTTTGGCGGCTTTTGATGGTCGCTTCGGCCATCTGATAATGGTCAAATTTTTACTCATATTTTCCCACAGTTTTTATTTCAGCCTTCCCCCTTTTTAGGGTTTCCCTTTCGTTTTTTTTTTTGGTCCAACCGACAAGACACAACACGTAACATGTGTTTTAGTTTATAACAACGGGCGAAAACGAAAAAGGAATATAAATTGTAAAAAGCACATAAAAAGCAAACATAAAAAACTGGTAGGCAAAAATCTGGGATATTAAATTTTAGAAATATTCGACTTATTAGAAATGTTTATTGTGCATACCAATTTAATTTTAAATGCACACGAATTTAAAGCATACAAATATAATTAATTGCTATAATTGGCAAAGGATTTTAAAGCTAAAAGTCAAGCCAGTTTCGCAATAACAATTATTTTAGTTAATAATATAATTATTTATAATTTTATTCACTAGCTATAATTGTGCTGCTTATTGAGTTTTATATAAATTTATTTTACATAGCTGAGGCAATCTAAAAGCTAATCGCCCCTTTCTGAGTGACCAACTAAAACAGCGTATTTATTCCAAAATTAAATCCCGCTTTGGCTCACAAGTGTAACCTAAACCAAACAACCACATATAAATATAAATATATTTATATATACATATATATATATAAGTATATTTATATACACAAAAAAGAAAATACTCGCACTACATTGACAAAATATACGGCTCGTGAAAAAATGTTATAAAAGCTTATGAGGCCTTTTGGCAATTTCTGCTCTTTCCGGCTGCCATTTGTTACTGTATTTTTTTAACGCTGACGTAACAGATTTGTTCGTGTAAATGTATGTGTGTGTGTTGCAACCACAATATAAGATAAATTTCACACCGAAATATTAATAACGCTTTAAGGGGTCATAAAAACGGAATCGTGCAAAATAATACCCAATATAAGCAGCTCTACACAAATTGGGCACATAATTCGCACATTTCTCATTTTTATTATTTTGTATTTCATTTTTTCTTCACTTTAAAAATGTGTGCTTGAAAAACTAATAAGAAAGTGTTTGGGTCATAAATTGGTGGTAAATCGTCTAAAATTAAAGTGCAACCGGTCGCGCCCAGCCAAGCAGGTCCAACAAGTGACAACAGAGGAGGAATTTGCAAAATAAAATAATAGAGCTGGAACGATGGAACGACGAGGAGGAGCTGTGCACCAGCGTACGGAAGTGCTGAATCACCGGAAAACCATTAAAGGAAGTCACAACTATTGATTATGTCGGCGGCGTCAGCAGCAACGACGACGCCACAAAACTAAAAATGGCTTTGTGTGTGCAACTAGCGGAAAAATTATGATAGCACACAGACCAGAGACCCTCACAGACCCCATCCCCATCCCAAACCCCATCCCCATCTAGTGGCACAGCCCAGCACCCATTGCAATCCCTTGGCCTCGACACATATAAATTTGCATCGCTGGCCATTTTTGGGGAGGCAAACGGAGGCGGCAGAGTTGCAAATTGAATTTGATGGCTTTTATTTGCAGCTTTAATTGGAGGCGCTGCTTGTAAAGGACACATTAGCTATGTAATCAGCTGTGTCAGAGCCAAAGTGAACCCATTTTTATTTTTAAATTTACTCTCGATTCAAGTGAGTAGCTAATTTTAAATGTTCAGTTATAGTAGATGTTAAATATCATTTAATTCTTTATTAATTAAAGTCTTTAATTTGAATACAAAACTAGTTTTATTTTAGACCTAGCAAAAATAATGAATTAGCGCACGCAAAATTCGTTACATTAAATGCAGCTGGAAAATGTTCAGAAAATGTTGCTGTTGTTTTGGTCGCTTTTTAGCGAAAAATGCTTATAGAAACGAGAGCGGAAACGTCGCTCGTGGAAATAGTCGAAAATGATGGCGAGATAAATTGCCAAAGATAGCATTGGATGGAGCTGGAGTTGAAGTTTGTCCGGGCGGGCATTCGCTGCACCATTGTTCAAAATCAATTTAGTGTTGAATTGGTGCCAAGAATCTCATTTTCAACAGCGCCAACGCCGGCGACAGCGACGTTAGCAGCCTCAACTAATACATAGGAAATGAAAATACCGGAAACGCCGACATTTTCTCAATGAAAGTCAACCAACCAAGCCAAAAAGCAGGAGCAAAACAGAATGCAGCAAATAACAACAAAAAATTGAAAAATATGTGCTAATAACTTTCAAATAAATGTTAAATCCCCAACAAAAAAGAATATCTGATGTTGCACCCTGTGACTAGTCAGTCTAGTCAGACTAGCTTAAACCGGCTCATAGAGAGAGGACAAACTGGCAGACAGACAGTTGCTATTCTGCTATAATCTCACATGGGTGTGCCTCTATTGCCACACATAACTCAAGCGCCTAATCCTGCCCAGCAAAGGCCGTAAATTCAGTCGCGTTTTGCTGGCTTAACTCAAATGGCGTCGTCGTCGTCGTCGTTGTAGCTGGTGTTAGCCAGGTCTGAAGCCAATTTTAAAGTTGACACTAATAAATTTTCGTTCATTTAACTGATGGGTATTAAATATGCTCTTAATTGTTAATGATCATTCCTGGAAGCCTTGTCTCTTGTCTTGGTCAAGAAAAGAAAGTGAATCCCAACAAACAAAATCAAAACTTTCAATTAAATTTGCCGTTGAATACTTCGTTGTATTTGTCATTGAATCTATGCCATGTTTCATATATCGACTCGACTAGTGATGCATGTCAGGAATATATATTCACAAACAATTATAATACTCTCTACAAGGTATTGAAGCTATACATTTTATGATGGAAAATTTATCTGTCTCAATCTATATTAAACAAACCCAATTATAGATAGTCGAGACCTTCAACGAAATAAGCAACAATTTTGAAATTTATGAAATTAGTCAATTTAATTTAGCAAAGCCAGCAAGCAAGCTGACCACATTTTAATAACATACATCTTCAGAGCTGGAGTTGTTTCTTCAAATAGAGACTGAGAGATGTTTATCGCAAAACACTTTCATTAGAAATAACAAAGTTCGTTCTCAGAATTTACAACACCCGAGGCTCAAAGTGCGACTTTATCTCTCCATCTCTTTTTATGTATTTCTTCGACTTGCTGGCTTTATAACTTGGTTATAGTTTAACTTTAACTTTCGACGAAAAATATCCGAGAGCGTTTTGTGTGTCTGCCATGTGTGTCTCAATAACATTAAATTTGACTAGTCAAACAAACCCAGAAATACTTTAAATGACTCAATCAAACATACACAAATACAAACATGCACTGATTATGCGATGGGGTGCATCTTACAAGTATCTGTGTATTTATAATTGTATCTGTGCGAGTGCACAAGAAAATTTGCAATTTAATTTTCAAACTGTGTGTAAAATTGAGCATGAAAATGCAATTAATATTATTGGCCAGTGGATTACGAATACACTGAAACTATGAATGTAAATATATATATACATATATATAGTACAGTATAGTATGAGATGATATAAAAGTTGCAATTAGTTTTAATGTGTTTCCAATGTATGCGTATTCTGATTACAGTGGCTGCGAAAAGTTTGCCTTCCACAAATATTGACCAGAAAGTGCCATTGTCTTTTACTCAAAACGTCTCGAGTAAATGATTGTGTATATTAACAACTTGGTTAGCCGCAAATGCAAACAAATAGCTTTTAATCTAACCATTGTAATGAACAGAATGTCTGGGTTCCATTCACAAAGCCAAAGCCAGGCATCCCTGGACACCAACAATGGCCAAGATTGTTTGACTACGAGGTGTATGAGCAATATGCACTCAAGTCCAACAAATTGCGATGCAGTGAAGCCTGAATACGCTTAATTAATGCCAGATATTAAAGGCAAATTCAACTAAATTTAATAAAGATTAAAGTATTTAATAATAAACAATATAAAATATCTAAGCTCTGCCTAATATTGACAATAAAATCATATGAATTATTATAAAGAAACTCTATTTAAGAACGTAATTACAAGAAATTTCGATATTTTTAAAATTATTACAAACAATTTGAGCAAATCAAAATGCCACTAAAGTATATTAGGATCTGGGCATTAAGTCAAGCAAAATGCACTTGAAACTTAAGTAAAACTGCTGGTGCTGTGGGCAAACGATTAATTTAAGAAAATTGTTACGCATAAAATAACATAAAAACTATTTTCATATATTACAAATTATAGAAAATATATTTTTATTGCCATGGCAAGGTATCAGTATTTGAACACAAAGGCAAACCAAATGTACTGAAACCTTAACTAAAATTCCATAGCCATGGTATCATTTATTCATAATACTGTAATTTGCTCTTTGCCGGCCAAGAGTCGAGCAGGCAGACAACCCTTGGGTCATTTGCGCTGCAAATTATAAGCAGACAAACATAAAACACAACACAAACACACATCAGCGTGCCACATCCACACCTACAACAAAGTCGTTGCACAAAGAGCACAAAACTTATTTGCGGTTGCCCAGTTTGGCTGAGGAGGTTGCAAATGCAAAATTTTGTTGACATGCCTTAAGCCATGATATGCAACCAAACCAAACCAGACCAGACTAGACCAGACGCTAGACCAGACGTGGGGCGGCGAGAGCGAGTTTAGTATTTAGTTCAGTATCCACGTCTGGTGCAGGGCGAATAAGTGATTTTGACATATTATAATGACTTAACAAAGCCAGCTCCTATGCGTGTGTCGTCTGTAAGTATCTGCCATCTGCATCCAGGAGCTGTGTGTCTTTGTCTGACCTTGCTCAGATCTGGGGGGAACTGCTGTTTGGTTGACTGGCTGGTTGACCAGTGCAGGTCTGCCAGTATCAATTGTTGTCGCCAGTTTGCTTTTGACGGAAATTAGAAATCAAAATGTTAACTCCTGAGACAGTCAGACTCAATTGTTTGAATTCCATATAAAGTAAATAACAACGAGGGTTGCAGTAAAATCAAAATAAAACAAAACTTAAAGAAAACTGGAAATAAATGAGAAAAAAAAAAGTTCGAAAATGATACTAGTAAATGATATTTTAGAGTCTAATTAGACATTAATACCAACGGTCCCTAGCTTCAAATATTTCTGAGCGAAGCCCGAAGAATATGGAGGAGTCTCAAGGAGAGAGCATAGCACCCGAAACTCAGCTTGTTCTCATGCCTTCGCTCAACTCAATAAACTAAATAGTTCAACATGCAAATTAAGGTTTAATTTCTACTAGGTCTGCCTCGAAGCACTTCCGAAACTTTGTAAACCAATTTTTTTGGTGACTCATTGCACAACCCTCGGTTGTTGTGAATGCACTCAATCCTTGTGAGTCAGCGCAAATGTTTCGCATTCTGTGTATTGTCGAGAGCTTTGCCACAACCGCATTGACGGGCTACATGTGTAACAACTAGAGAGAGTATAATACGATGAACAAATACCCTATAAATACATACATACATAACACACTTTAATTTCATTATGAATCAATAATTTATCATAGTTATATATATTTATGTAAACTCACGGCAAACCATAATTTTATACACATATATAGTGAGATTAGTGAATCCTAAATCAATCATCAAGTAAAAAAAAAATGATTTCTTTCTGTTTTGGATTCATATACAACCATTCTTACGAAGCTGAGTATAGGGTATTGCAAACCTCGCTGTCGAGCATTTCCTTTGAACAAGTATGCTACAAGTTGTATTTATTTCAATTCGCACTCTCACATTTAAGCCACAGCTCGTAATTATAATTAACATGGTAAACATTTGACTCTCGGTCGCAATGCAAATGGCAAACAGCAGCTAACGAAAATATATAAATAAAATAAAAAAAAACACCGACAGCCCGCAGGCAACAGGAACATGGCGTATTCGTAACATAAACCAAAACCAAACCAAAACGACTATTGAAATCTCACTCGACACAAAATATTTCATATTTCGCAGCAGACAGAAATCCACAACAACAACAACAAACAGCAGCAACAACAACAATGGGAAAAACGAAGTCAGTTGGGTTGAACAGCTACAGGGGTGGCAAATATAATATCAAAACTCAACTTTGCGGAATGTTAGCAATAACAATGAAATAGAGCAGCAGCAACAGTTGCAACAACAACAATGTCAACAACAACAGTTGCAACAACAACATCAAGAATTGTAATGATGAAATAAAAGCCAAGTTAATACAATAGCGAAAAACCGAACATGAAAACGGATATACGACTACCCCGTTTATCAGGACAGGGTTGCCCCAAGTGTTGTTCTTGCTGTTGTTGCTGCTGTTGTTACTCGTTAGCGCTACATGAAAGTGCAACTTTTGTACAACAGCAGCAGCAGCAGCAGCAACAACAATTGTAATACACATAGTTATAATAAAAATCAGCTTGTTTCACTTTCCAACAAAGTGCGACTGCAGACCGCCAAAGTTACTCCAACCCCTCCATCCCTCCCTCCCTTTACAACAACCCTTACCTACCCCCAACGTCTCCCTCCCCTACCAACGTCATATGAAATGTTTATTTGTTTGTTTGTTTCTCTCTTGCAGTGAGTAACTCACACCCAGCTCAGCTCAGCTCAGGTTTTGGTTAGCCTGTGCCTCGCCACGGCGCTTTCATGTAGGTTCAAAGTTGTTTGGCCCTGGACCATCCCCTTCGTAGCACCCCCCTCACACTGTCCCCTACAGCTACTAACTGCTCAACTCAACTGCTCTCCATGTTCGTGTTGCTGGCATTCAGGCTGGCAGACGAGGCAGCAAGAGAGCGCCGCAGGTGCAAAGTGTAAATGAAGACTGATTGCAGTGCACATGATTTTGTCGACACACAAACACACACACACAAACACAAATACACACACTCACACACACAAGCACTAGGTGTTGAGGTTGAGGCATAAAAAACGTTGCAAGGGCTGCTGCCTCTGCTTCTGCTTCTGGTGCTGGGGCAAACTCGTTCTTGTTTGCAAGGGGGTAATTGTGGTTAAGTGCTGGTTTATTGGTTTGGCAAAAGGGCTTAAAAGATATATGCATGCATTTTAACAGCAGGCCAACAGAGACTAACACAGACTAACTGACTAAACGGGCTAAGGTTAAGGGCAAGTTTTTGGCCACATTTACTACAGGTAATAGTTCCAGCCCAGCATTTATATTTGACAATTGTTCGACGCTCCACGTGTTAACTTGTCGTTTTATTCGGTTGTCCGAAATATGTTGAACATGCACATTCCTGTAATGATAGGGTTACCAAACAGGTCTGCTTGTTACAAGCAAAATAGTGGCCAACAAGTAATCTGATTTCGATAGAAGTGCCAAGCGTCTGGAAATGACGAGCAGCAAGGCAAAAACTACATTTATAATTGTTAAAAAAATAGTTGAAGTTGTATACTTTATATGATGGTTAGCTGGCATTGATAAATAATTCATCAGTATGACTGGCTGGGAAGAATAATCTACAAATTTATAAAAATTAAGCAAATTAAGCAATTAAGCTAATTAATTAAATTAAAATAAATTATTATTAATCTTACAACTCCAAAGTCTTTCAATATTTTATTTGGTATTTTTGATCATTAATCAATTTAATAACTGCACAATCAATTTAATTTAATGATGAGAACTCGTATATTTTCGCTGGAGAATTTCTGAAGCGTTTAAGGAATTTACGTGTGGGAATTATTTACTGGAAACCTTTCTCCTAGATCCAACTGAGATCACCCTGCTGCGAAGGAGCAAGCGAATGTGCAAAAATCGTGCAAATGACACCTTAAAAATAGCCACCAAACACAAAATTAATTTCTTACATTTCTAAAAATGTTTGCTCACCCGCAAACCCCTCGATGGCACAGTGACTCCATCAAACACACATTAAAAAATCCTGTTTAATTGAAATGCATTCCCCTCGGCAATCGGTGTGCACGCAAATGCCAAACTAACTCGCAATGCTCCCATCCTCCCTCCCCCTGAGGCGGGTGGTGGGATCAACCACAACCCAACTACACACTAAAACACACACACACTCAACACACACATGCCAACAAACAGACAAAGAACCAGCATTTGAGTGCTGTGACTCTGTCATTGGCAGAGCGGCAGGTGGCAGGTGGCAGGTGGCAGGGGCATGCTGTCGCTCACTTAAGTTAATACGCAAACCAAATGTCACTCAACATTATCAACAGCAAACGTAATCAGTTAAAACTTTCTTTGCTGCTGTAGGCAGGCTAAAAACCAACCAACAGGCAGATAGACGGACAGACAGACAGACAGAGCTGTTTGTTGCTGTTTGTTGCTGTTGCTAATGTTGCTGTTGTTGTTGTTGAGCAAAAAGTTGCCAACATGTTTGTTTCCCATTTCAATTTTTTATGCGCTCTGCGAACGAGCATCGCACTGAAGTGCAAAAACAACAAGCGACTAAAACAATTGATCACCAAGTCGCACTTTAAATACACTTACATTTCCGTAAGTTGATTATTTAAGAAACTACATTAACATATTTTTGATCCTCTGCTTTTAGTAGTGTTTGTAAAATAAAAATAACTAAGAAATTACTATTCAATTATTTTGAATAAATAATAAATTTAAGTCATTATACTTAATTTTAATAATAATAAATTGATGACACTTAAAGCCTATTATATAAAAGTTCTATTGAGAAAAATTCACAAATATTTTTGTGTATTTCTTAAAATTTTTTGCTTTGTCGAAATGAATTTTACATCTGTTCAGAATCGCAGAAAATATGGCTGATTTTGTTACCAAATAACTGCAAAATCAAAATATGGCATACGCTTTTTGAATAGGGCATTAAAATTCGCAGCATGTGTTCTGCACTATGTGTAGGTCCAGGGTGGGTACTCGTATTCCCCAACTCGACAATGCCTAAAAGCATGCAATGTGAGACCAACGACTAGCGATAAAAAAGAACGCTTACTTTTCTGGTATGCGGCGGCGGCATTTTTCGTTTTTGGCTGCAGAAACTGAAAAGCGAGGAAATGTCTAAATTTCGCAGCAGGACAGCCTTATGTTGATATGTTGGTCGCTGGTGCTTTTGTATATTTCTACAGTTCGCAACGCACAAAAGTAGGCAACACAACCTGGCGCAGGCCACTTGACAGCCGTTTAAATGCATTAAAAAATTACCGACCAACGCAAACAGGCAGGAAAAAGAAAATAAAGAAAAAGAAAACAGAGCACAGCAAAAAAAAGAAAAACGGAGACGACATGTCAGTCAGCGCAAAATTTCACATGCGAAATTGTGGAGGGCGCCACGCCCACAAACAAGGCGCGGAAAATCAAATCAACAGAATGGCGTGCCGCAATGGAAACCCGTGACAATGGCAACAATTCCGGATGCGAGCTCCGTCCGCTTGTCGCAGGCGACAGCAAAAGGGTTTTCCCACCAGCAAACCAGCAAACCAACCACAAGAAGGGGTAGTCACTTTCCCAGTTGAGGCTGTGAACCAGGCCGACTGTGACTAGTTATCGCAAATTGAAATTGTCGCAGACGGGGGACAGCAAAAGACGTTTTAGCAGCTTGTTCGTGCATAAATCAAAGTGTAAGGCACAGAAAGTACTCAGAAAGGCAGGCAACCCTGGCAAAGTGGCAATAAGGCAAGGGGCAGGCACTGGCTAGCTGAGAGCTGTAAAGCCACTTGGCATTTACAATGCCAATTAAAAAGGCTTAGGCCAAGTTGTTAGTAATTAAGCACAAGTACTGCATGTTTCAAAATCCAGACAGAGATAATTATTCGTTGCTACAATTGAACATTAAAAATAGCATTTTCATTTCATTTAACCATATTTATAAACTTGTGGAGGGTTTCAGTTTATATGTTAGTAGTAATGATGCAAATAAGACAAAAATGGCGAACTATTGGGGAAAATCTTAATTGTTAAATGCAATCAATTTTGTTCATAGAAAATCGACAAATATAAATTAATAAATCGCTAATAGAAAATAATAATTATAATATTTGTTTTTTGTATAACGTGGAAAATAATCCTTTTGTTGCTAGAGATATGGACTGACATGTAAACAAAACTTACAAGAAGAATAATTATTATCATATAGATCTGGGAACAATCAGTAAATTTTATTGGATTAAATCCATAAGAAAATTTAATCTTTATATTAAATAGATTATAAGGCTACACCATTGTTTTTATTTATTGCGTTAATTTGAAGTTTGCATTATCGAATATTGAGAATCCAATTCAGAACATAGAGTTTATTTCACAAAATTTGTCTTACTTAATTTACTGAACATAAAATCAAACTTGAATCATATTTAATTTAGTATTTAGTAGACAATTGTTAAATTTAGTTGTATTAAGTTTTTTAGACTTCTTCTTCTCTGAGTTCGCAATTTGTTTGAATTCCATGCTTAAAAGTTTAGCTTGTCGCTAAAACTAACTTTGTCACTTTTGGAATATTTTGTTTTACTGTTATATTGAATTCTTAATCAAGGACTGAAAGCTGGATTATTGTTCAAGTTTTACTTTAACTTTTACCTAAATTAATATTACTTAAAACCAAAACTGTTTAACATTTTCGCGTGGATACGATCGTCTTGCATACCATTATTTCTTGGCACGATTTTCTCCCTCCATCTCGCTCCCTCTCCCTCTCTCTTGTTATCTGCGGAGTATTAGATTTATAATGCACTTCATTTCATTATCAATACACAGCGCTACACTCGCCAAAAACTTTCATATCTGTGTGGCATTTAAAAGAGCTCTTCCTCCTTCCCCTCGTTGCACAACTTCGAGTGTCGCCTCCTCTCAACCTGCATTATTCTACAATATTCAAGCCTGCTCCTCGGGCAACTGCTGTCACACACGTCGTATGAGTTATATGCATTTGGCCTCCTCTCACATATGTATGTACACATATGTATATATACATACATGTATGTACACATATAGTATAAAGCTGGCTGTTGTAGTCGGCGCTAACTTTTCGGCCTTATCTCGCACAGACTGCACTCCAGGCACATGGCTATGATTTAAGCCCAAACTTGTTCCACATGACTTTGTCTTGTGTTGCTGCTGCTGCTGCTGCTTCTGCTGCTGCTGCTTCTGCTGCTGCTGCTGCTGCTGCTTCTGCTGCTGCTGCTTCTGCTGCTGCTGCTTCTGCTGCTGCTGCAACTTCTACTTACCGCCAGCAACTTGCACAATTAACTATATTTTAATTGGAGCCGTGCGCCTTGTGTGGTAATTTATTTACAATTTTTACGCTCATTTTGCAGACTGACACCGAAATGAGTTAAAAACCACACACACCCACAACCACAACCACACACACACACAACACACACACACTCGCATACAGTGAAAGCAGACGGATGATGGACAGCACATCCGCTGAATCGCATTTTCCATGCACTTTGCTCAACACTTGTGTTAATTTTATGCTACCCGTTTTTCTACTGGCCACTACATGTATGTCTGTGTGTGTGTATGTGTGTGTGTGATTGTGTGTGTTTGTTTAAATATTCATTGCAAATTCCAATTGCACTTGCGCTTAAATTGGCAATGCCAAAAACAACAACAAACAACAACATCTGCTGCAAGCAACCAAATTTGCTTTTCTCTGATCTCCATTTTTATTTATTTTTTTTTGTTAACCCCCTTTTGTATTGTGTTGTTGGCTGGTGGTCAGACTCAATTTGGTCGAAATGCCTGGTTGCTTGTGGTGATGAACGTTTGGCTTTGTTGGCCTTAAACGTTGTCAATGTTTTCGCATCGTGCTATCAATTTAATGAGATAAAGAATGGGTCCAGAAAAAATTAAAATATATTGTTAATTAGTAAAGCCTAAGAATTATATGAAGGAAGAAGAGAAAAAACATGTTATACCACAGAATCTAAATTGAATTTTATAAATGTGAAAATATTTATATTTCAGACTTATCAACCATTTGGGAAAATTAACTTAATTTGTGTCAAAACTCCAAAACGAATCCAATTCCACAAAACATGCTTATGTTTATGCAGACATTAATTGCCTAAATATTTATATACAAAGTTTGGTTATCACTTAAATTGCATTTAAATTCGACAACAAACTCCCAAAACCATAAATAAATTATATGCTAAACAATCTCGGCACTAGAAAATGCTTTTAAATTTTCAAATATCAAAGTGCGCAAATAAATTGCCATAAATAAATGTTTAGCCAAAGTAAACAGCGACTAATTTGAAATGGCGGACAAACGAACTAAACCTCAAATAGAAAATGCAATTGAAAATGCATAAATTAAATTGTGCATTAAATGAGCAAAGGCAAAGGAATTATTTATATACGCATTTATAATATTCAAATTTCCAATAATCGTACAAAACGCAGATAAATTAGTTAAAGCCAATGCTCTGGCGACAGCCAAGCAAACCAATTACAGCACCACATCGCACCACACCACACCAAAATGCATTTGCAATGCCAAACACCAAAATGACATCAATTTCCGCTCATATTTCATAAGCGCAACAGCAGACGGGGCAAGTGCAGCAGAAGTTGGGGCACAACGCAAATGCTATTAAAAGCATTACGATGAACCCCGTGACAACCTCGAGCCAGTTGGAGTTCACAAATCGTAAATTATGGCCGAGGCAATCGAAAGCGGCTTCTCACTCAGCATTGTGCTTTGCAACGTTTTCTCTGCCTTTGTCTGTCCGCAAAGGCGGCAAGATTTATGTCTTTCACTGCACTCAGTACGAGGCAAGCAGCAAGTTGCAAGCGCAGCACAGCATCAATAAATGTAGTTGCACGCTGCGTATGCGCAATATTTTAATTATGCAAGCAATTGAAAAATTGACACAGATACACACACACACACACACATACACACACACACACACTTGCAACATGCTGCAGGCATTGGTATTGGCATTGTCGTAGCAGAAAATCAGTTCAATGCGTCGTCGACTTTTGCACTTTGTTGCATATTCATTCCTCCGTTGCATACTTTGCAGCGCGACTCTTGGTGTTGACTTATTAAGCCACATGAGAGCGTGTGTGTGTGAGTGTGTGTGGGTGTGTGTGTGTGTGCGTGTAAGTGCTCCTAATGAGCTTGTATTCCTGTGTGAGTGCATTGCATTTTTAATCCATTAAGGCTCTTGATAAACATCGTAGCGAATCAGAGTGTTCCACACGAAACAGAGTATTTCATCGCTATAATCGACCTTAAAAAAAATATAAATATATGAGACAGACAAAATTTTATTATACAGATGTAGCTTGATTGTCAAAGAATAGATTGAAACATTCTGTTTAATCCTTAAACTAGTTGATGAAATAATAATTGAAATCACAGCATTTCAATTCCCACATCATGATGCACTTTAAGCTAACATTATTCTTATTTAATTTTTGCACATTATAACAATAAATGAATTAAGTATTATTATGTGCTCTGCCTATTTAATTAAGTTAATACGTTTAACGACAGCTTTTAACCTGTCACGAAAATTGGGAACAGTCCGATATTGAATACAGAAGACAAGTCCTGCCACTGGCTGACAAGGGGTTAACTGAAGTCAGTCGAAAGACAACCCAGCAACCGTCTTTGCTGACAGAGTTGGCCTTTACAATCTGAACTCGGATGCATTGATTTGAGTTGAGTTGTGTTGCAGGCAACTTCAGCAACTGCAGCAGCAGGCAGTAAAGTGAATGTCTGTCTGACAAACATGCATGTATTTATATGTATTGATGTATGTATGTATTGATTAAATGAAGATGACAACAATGATTGACATCGTTGACTTAAGTCATTACATATTGTAGTATGCAAGCTGTTGTTGCAGTGGCAGAGCAGCAGCAGCAGCTGCACATAATGCAACCATTTCGACAATGTGTATATATGTATGTGTGTGTGTGTGTGTGTGGGTGTGTGTATTCTGTGTTGCAAGTGCAAATAATGCGAGGCGCTTAATTTGTTTGAGTGCTGCTGCAGCATCAGCAGCAGCTGCTGCAATAACAACAACAAGCTGCAAATTGCAAACCGCAAATCGTGAGCATCGTTTGCTCGCAAATTAATTATTTTTAAATTAAATAAAAGCACATTGCCGAGCACTTAAATATACCCACACACATACAATATAACATATATATATATATATATATATATATATATATATACACACACACGCACATAAATTTATCACACAATAAATTACAACAAATAATTGCCAATTCAGCAGAAAATAATTTATGTGACACACACAATTTGTTGTTGCCTATTGCTTTTACTTGTTGTTATTATTACTGTTGCTGCTGTTGTTGTTGTTGTTGCTTTTATCCTGAGCTTATTTGATTTCATTGCTTGTTTGTCGCTCGAGTTATTGCCGCTCGTTCGTCCTTTCGTCGGTTTGGTCGGTTACGCTTTGGGTCGGTTCGACCAGAGCCATAAAGATTATGATCTTGATATGGTCGCAGAGCTGTGGCTACAAATATTGGCATAGCGCACACACAAATTGCTCTTGCAGTATACTAACACACACACACACTTTCACAAAAAAAAAATAAATACAAATGAAAATGAAAATAATCGAAAGAAAACGAAAAAGAACAAGTAAGAACGCTGTAGTCGAGTGAGCTCGACTACCATTTACCCTGAACCAAGCTTTAAATGCATTATAGGTTTATCGTTTTTGGGGGCTGAAGTGGGAGTGGCCCGATCTTAGTAATATACTTCTAAGTTCGGTAACTGTAGCTCTTGAATTGCGGGAGATACAGGCATTTATCGCTTTTTGTGGGCGGGAGTGGGTGTGGCCCAAAATATTTAGGAGTTCGATCTTAGTAATATACCTTCTAAGTTTGGTAACTGTAGCTCTTAAATTGCGGGAGATACAGGCATTTATCGTTTTTTGTGGGCGGGAGTGGGCGTGGTCCAAAATTTTTTTCCACATTTATGAAGTGTGTTACGAGCAATATACCTTTAAAATTTCGTGACTTAAGTTTTCAAATTGCGTGAGATATATGGGTTTATCGATTTACACCAACAGGTGTATCGGTTTAGGTAGGTGGAGTGAGCGTGGCCATCCAATTTTTTTTTCGATCTTTGGGGGAGTTACCAGTAACATACCTGCAAAATTTTGCGACTCTAGCTTGCAAATTACGGCAGATATGCGCATTTTAAATTTCTAGGGACGAAGTTCCTGGGGGCGGCGGATGTGGGCGTGGTCAAAAAATTGGTATGCCAATCTTTGGTATGCCAATCTTTGCAGAAGGTTACCAGCAAATTACCTTCCAAGTTTGGTTACTCAATCTTTAAAATGTTCGGAGATATACGGAGTTATCGATTTACAATCGGAATTTTCGATTATAGGCGCAGGTGTGGGCGTGGCACCACAAAACTTGATCTGCGCCTGGAATGCGAGATCTTATATTCCAAATTTGAAGTCTCTAGCTCTTATAGTCTCTGAGATCCGAGTGTTCATACAGACGGACAGGGCTATATCGACTCGGCTATTGATCCTGTTCAAGAATATATATACTTTATGGGGTCGGAGATGCTTCCTTCTGCCTGTTACATACATTTGCACAAAACCAATATACCCTTTCTATCAATTTTTAATGGGTTCAGGGTATAAAAATACACCCATAAATCGCATAAGTTCAGGCACAGCTCGCATAAAATTCGCCGACAGGCATAAACATTTTTCTATAAATATTTTCATTTTTGAAGTATGATGAAAGAGGCTCGAATGAGATGGTTGCATGTGTGTAGGGTGTGTGTGGCAAGGAGTGGGGAATAGGCAAGTGCCACTTCTGCGTTAAGTGAAAAACTTGTGTGTGGGCCACAAATTGCTTTAATGCAATCGCAAGAATTATGAGAATTGCCTGTGTGTGTGTGAATGTATGTGTGTGTGTGTGAAGACTAGTAAATAATATTATTTTTTCATTTAACAAATAGCATACGATGCAGCTGAATTCAATTTCTTTTAAATATTGATTTAAATGCTTAAAATAAACCAAATGTTAAAAATTAATTAAAAGCCAATAGCCGTTTTTTATATTTTAAATATATATTGAATATTTATTTATTCTATTTGTTATTTTTTTTCCTGATTACATAATTGGAATAAAGTATTTACAAATACAATTTTCAATTGTAAGTTTATTAAATAATCTTTCAGGTTAACTAATCTTTTTACCCAGACATAAATTTAAAATGATTGCAACGATTCTGTAATACTTTTAAATTTGTAGCAATGCCAAGCGCACAGCGAAGACTGCGCCACAAAATGTCAAATAACCATCGAAGGTCAACGCCTGCCACACACCCCCCACAAAAACACACACACACACATCAAGTATAAAAACTAACCAAGAATGGAGCTACTAAAAATAAGAAAACTTCTACCAAAAACAACAAAGAAGCGCATCCCAC
The DNA here is from genome assembly GCA_035042185.1 of Drosophila kambysellisi. Lineage (NCBI taxonomy): Eukaryota > Metazoa > Arthropoda > Insecta > Diptera > Drosophilidae > Drosophila > Drosophila kambysellisi. Next base: position 18,234 of record JAWNLS010000432.1, read on the forward strand.
CTCTAAAAACATCACAATAAAAAGACAGGCAATAACAACAAGGACTGAAATGACTGACTACTAATGGAGGCCAAGCCAAGGTCCGAGTGGGACTGGTTCTCGGTCAGTTCCCGCTTCGGGGCAATGTTGTCTGGGTTAGTGACCAACGACCAGCGACCAGCGACCGGCGACAAAAGATTTGAAGAAAAATGCCAAGCAAAAATTTGGTTGAGTCAATGAAAGCTTCTCAAAAAAAAAACAACGAAACACAACAAAATAGAAGAAAGAAAAAAGATACGTTTAGTATTTATATAGATTTGAGTGTGCCTTTGGCAGATTTGAGGCATTAGCTTAATATTATCAGAAGATACGACTAAAGCGATACTCAAATTAGATACGACTACCTATAAAAAGGTAAAAGGTCGAAAGCTGATTAAACGACAAGCGAGGAAATTATATTAAAATGCAGAGCACGTGTTGCCATCAGCGAGATACTAGATACGCGATACTAGATACAAGATACCAGATACAAGTGACACTTCTCCTCCCACCCTGTCTCGTCACTCTCTTTGTCTCTCTCTCTATGAGATAGTGTGTGTGTTTTTGTGTGTCTCGCAATACAACAATAACAGCGTTGCCCATAGACGTGTTATCTGAGCACAGTTTCAGCTTATTAAACACATCCTATTGATTTCCCTTCTCCTCTCGGCCACGTACAGAACGCTTTCGTATCTATAAGATGCTTGGGCAATTTAAGCGATAAACACGAATGCGATGGTAGTTGCTTTCCCCTAGACTATTGCTAGACAACACCTACTAGTACTTCTTCATATATTGAATACGTGGCAATGTTCTCCGCTTTCAGCTTTTTTGTTTATCAAGCAGACGACAGACAGGCACAACTTGTTATGTTGTGACGTGAGGCAATTTTTTATGTTGTGCCAGCGCCAATCAAAATGGCTCATAAATCTCGTAAT
>JAWNLS010000434.1:0-27999 GCA_035042185.1 Drosophila kambysellisi
TCACAATTTAATGGATACAGTCACCAATTTTGGTTGGTATGTTGTTGGCGAGGTCCTTGAAAGATTGGCATGTGCCACGCCCACCTCCGACGCCCCCATCACCCACTCCTCTAAAATTTTCAAATGGCTATATCTTCCGCAGTTTTTGAGTAGGGAACGTCAAATTTGGTAGGTATATTACTGGCCTTTAAGAACCGATAACAAATTTGTGGTGGCACGCCCACACCTGCGCCTATAATCAACAATTCCGATTTTAAAACGATAATTCCGTATATCTCCGAACATTTGAAAGATAGAGTAACCAAACTTGGAAGGTAATTTGCTGGTAACTGATTGGCATACCAATTTTTGGACCACGCCCACATCCGCCCCCCCAGGAACTTCGTCCCTAGAAATTTAAAATGCGCATATCTGCCGTATTTTGCAAGCTAGAGTCACAAAATTTTGCAGGTATGTTACTGGTAACTCCCCCAAAGATTGATAAAAAAATTGGATGGCCACGGCCACTCCACCTACCTAAACCGATACACCTGTTGGTGTATATGGATAAACCCATATATCTCACGCAATTTGAAAACTTAAGTCACCAAATTTTAAAGGTATATTGCTAGTAACACCCTTCATAAATGTGGAAAAAAATTTTGGACCACGCCCACTCCCGCCCACAAAAAACGATAAATGCCTGTATCTCCTGCAATTTAAGAGCTACAGTTACCAAACTTAGAAGGTATATTACTGAGACCGAACTACAAATTTTTTTAAGCCACACCCACTCCGCCCACAAAACCGATAAACGCCCATATCCCCGCAATTCAAGTATTTCTTAACTGTACACAAATTAAGGTATAATAGTATTTCGCTGTCGGTTACGTCCGACTGCAAGGGTCTATCTTGTTTCATTTTTTTTTTCGCTATTTTGCTATTGCAGTTCTAAAAGCTTATGCTTTTCATTTAAGCCGTCTCTACTAATGAGTAATCGGGTTTTTATTTAAATTAAATATTGGTATTAATATGATTTAAGAAATAAATATTTATTATTATAATTTTTAAATTATATCCAACATTTTTATATAGTCATTTAATTAATTTTTTCCAAAACGGCATTTTCATTTTATTTTCGTAAATGTACAAAAGATATTATAATAATTATTTTTTGAATAAAATTTTCTTTGGATACAATAATTTTTCGTTTTGAAACATCTAAGTATATTTTTGTTTGTATACAATGAGAACTTTTCAAACATCCATAAGTGAATTTATAATATAGCTTACACCTCAAGATCCGATTATATTCATTCCTTTTCACCATTCTTTAAGAGATTCAAAATCTCCTCCAGTCGGTTTTCAGAATTTTTTTCGCGTTCTAACTCAATCATTTTATTCGAATTACTTTTAATAATTTTAAGAGCTTGATTCACAGTCTTCTGGTCAATTTTCAGTTCTTTGTTGCAACCGGATGATTTTTTAGTTTTATTGGCGGAGTTTTCGGTACCATAATCATAGAGTTCGATTCCAACTTGGTTACCATTATCGCTTACACTTTTCCCATCCTCATAATCGCAATATTCGGATTGGAGGCTGACATCACCACATACGATAGCTTTGTTGTCTTGGTTGGGAAGTATGGATAGATAGACATATAGAATGTTCTCCTGCATTTTTGTCACCTTTTTATAAAGGCGACGGAACCAATCGAAAATTTTCCACTTATTCTTGAAAGCAACGTCATAACGGTTCAGCAGACCTGTCCGACATATGGCAGCATTCAGCTCCACTTGGTCCTTGATGGTCTGCAAATGCATAACAAATAAGTTGTTACGAAATAAATGCACTAAATTGAATTTTGGTTTAAATGTACAAATTTTTAAATATTAAATTTCAAAAACAGACAGCCGAAATAAGACATTGCTTGAGATATACGATATTATAGATTTACTTCATCTGTTATGGGTCTGGCCATCTAATTGTTTACCGATTATTCAAGTGACACTAGCTTACAAATTGCGAAGATGTGCGGATTTCAGATTTCTGGAGGCAAATTTTCTGGGGCGGCTGATTTTGGCGTGGTTTTAAAATTCATATGCCGACCTTCGAAGGAGGTTACCATTATTAATTTACGCTTTCAGAAATATCGGCGTTTATGAGAACAGGTGTGGGAGTGGCCACACAAAAATAGTTAGCAGTAATATACCTTCCAAATTTGAAGGCTTTAGCTAAAAAACACCGGAAGACATAGCCATTTCCGAAATTTAATTTTTTGTTTTATTTGTAGCACGCAGAAATTCGACATGAATAAATTTAATTTTCTTAAAAATGTTAATTTAATTGAATAAAATGCTCACCTGAATGTCATTAACGGCCAACCCCACGAGAAGATTGGTCAGGATAATGGTCATAAAGATAAAGAGAAGCAATATTAATGAACCCGTATAGTCTTTGAAATCATCGTACTCATATTGGCCACCGAACATAATCAAGGTTTGTAGTACCATTCGACCCGGCAGTGATAAAGTGAGGAATTTGTTGTGATCAACCTCCACATTCGGCTGGTTAAATTGTATATAAAAGACGAGGATAAAGGTCAACACGAGTGTCGAGTAGATAGCCAAGCTGCGGAGGACGGTACACGTAACTTGATGCAACATGAGCATATGCGTCGATATGGCCGGTATAGGCATATCACCAATGAGTAACATTAGCTTCCATGCCGTCAGAATGACGGTCACAATTTCAACAATGCGCTGTGTCTCCAGTTGACCACACTCTAATGCCATTAAAGTCAGCAGCACTATCAGTGGTGGATCTAAGAAATTGGGAATATCTTTAACCAACAGGTATGCCGAAAGATTTTGTAGGAGAATATAGACAATCATCAAGCATAAGGCGCCTCTAACGATCCACAAGGCTAACTCATTCGGAGTGCGCTCCGGAAACCGGAGTAACACATGTGCCACTAGTGCGACGCCAAAGAAAAAAAAGAATGCCAAGTGTGTGTAGAAAATGGCGCAGAGGCGTTTCCACATAAGCAGCTGACAGCAGGTAATGAGCGGATGCTGCATCAAAGGCCACAATTCCTTGCATTTTGCCATATAGGCAATGGGTGCCATATCGAGTTCCTTCCCCTTACTTGTTAGATTCGTGAGGTTAATTTTGAGCTCGTAGTGCTCGTGAGTGATGTTCTTTCCCTGACTCGTGATGCAGTAATCGAAATGGTCTTCGAGCAGCTTCACATCCATATCCTCAATTATTAGCTTCTTATTTTTGTTTCTCCAACCCAAACGGGCGCCCTGACGCAGAAGCGCATGAGTCGCAAAATCATTGCGACATTGGATGGACGTCTCCAGGAGACTTTGATTAACTTCAGGTGAATTTGCTTCCAACATTTCATAAATGGCAAATTCAGCATCATCTGTTCTCGGTGTGCCTTCATTGAGCAGCTCGCTCTGCATCCGGACCTTATCCCAATTCTTAATACTCTCATACTTTTTCAGCGTCTCCAGCAGCTCCTCCGCATTGAGTTTAAGTAGATGCCGCAGCAGCGCCGTGTATAACATCTCACTGCGTCCATCGGATACATTTTTAAGTACGTAATCCAAGCCCTCACTGTAGTTGGCATCAATGAGTTTTGGGCACGCTAGAAATTCATAAAGCAAATCTAAGCGTGTCGTTTGGGGAATATTTTCACTCTGCATCAAATGTTGGAAAGCAGTTTTGCCATCTGCATCAAGAGTGTTGGTTGAAGCTCCTTCACCGAGCAGCAATTTAATGCATGTAACGACGCATTCGCTAACGTTGTCATTAAGACTCTTCATTAGTTTATTCAAAGCCGTCTCCTTTTCATATACATGATCAACTTGCACACCGCGAAGCCGAAAGTTTAACAATACATGCAGATTTCTGTCATCCCTTGAGTCAGCCACATAGTTGATGGCTGCCTTATTAAGCACCGGATTTATCTGTGGAAAATATAAAAATATAATGAAAATTAGTTATATCTGTTTAAAAAGAACACATCAGCATTATCTAGAGAAGGCTCAAACCTAGCTGATTGATTCGATTATAACGTAGTTTCTAGTCTTGGACACTCAAATGTAATCAGGTAGTTGTATGCTAATATGGTTAATGAAGGTACCAAAAGGTCACTAAAAAATCTATTACAGCATTGATTATTATTTGCAACACGGAATGTGACCGATCGTAATTTTTGGGATTAATAATTATTCTTATATCAATAATTATTGATTTTTGATTTATTTCAAATAAAACTTGCTGAATTTTTGTTTCTAAAATCATATAATTTTGATTAGCAACTTAATTCTATCTGGCAACAACATAAAAACAAAACAGCAAACATGTATAAAATGATTTTACAAAGTGCTCTCTACTGTGTTCCACAAAATTCAATAAATTACCGATCTAATTTAGTATCATGATTGAATAACCGTTTTAATCAATAACGAAAAGAAAATTAAAAAAGGCTAATGCCAATTTTAAAAGATAATTCAATAATTACTTTCGATATACAGGCCTTAACCTCAAATAATAAAATTTTGAATAGTAAATGAAGTTTCTCAATGCTTAAGAAAATGAAATAGTGTCCACTCACCTCAGCAACAAAATTCGAAAACCATAAAATGGCCAATCAATTTGTGAAAACCTGGTCCACTGAAGTAAACGACTCAAAACTTTATAAGTCACAATTTTTCATTGATTTCAACTATTTCTAATCCCTCAAATTTTTCCAAACAAATAAAAAAATTATATTTGCGTGGTAGAACTTATCTGTCGATAGCATCTGTAACCTAATGATATAATTTACAAAATTGTACAAAAACGGAAACACAAACAAGATAATCAACACCAAACAGAAACAGCGATCTCACCTATATGCAAGATATGCTCTCACTTTGCTTGCGAAAAGCATTTTATAGGAATGGCATACTTGCAATCGCAACTCAACTAATAAAGGTCCAATATTTTCAATTATGTCATAAAATTTATGTAGGACGAGAAAATTAAATGCCGTATATAAGACTACATTTTACACTAATACCACTCAGCAGACAAATAGTACATACAGGCGTTAAATTGGCAATTGTTTTGTATTGCTAATACCCTATATATAACTTTGGTCCATCCCCCTTCAAATATAATATGCAATTAAAATATCCCTACAAGTTTGTTAGAAAATAATAAAGAGAAACAATGAATCTAGACAAATTGTTTCTAAAATAAGTGAGTACTACTATATCCAACACCTAATGTCATCGACTGCAAAATACTTTAATACCATAAGTAAAACCAGCTGTTAACAGGAATCAAATAACTGGGTGGGTGATATACCGTCCAAGGTTGCCTTTCTAATTGCGGTAGATAGGCTTCTGTGATTTTCCTGGGAGGGAGCAGGTGTGGCCAATAAAATTATTGGAATTATTTCCTAGTAACATTCCTAACAAACTTGCTAATTTTAGCTGTTACATTATGGATGATATAGGCTTTTGAAATTTTGCGCGGGAGTGGGCAAGGCCAAAAAACAATTATGGAGGACAGACTTAGTAATCTACATTCTAAGTTTCCTAACTACAGATCAAGTTGGCTTTAATTTCTGGTGAAGGTTGTTACCATCAATACACTTTTCAAATTTGGAGACTTTAGCTTTGAAATTATGGGGAATATATGGACTTAGCGATTTACTTTAAGAGATATATCGGTTTGGGCAGGCGGAGTGGGCGTGGCCATCCCATTTTTTAGCGATCTCATCTTTAAAATTGTGTCAGATTTACGGATTTATCGATTTACACTTTCCGAAACATCGGCTTTGGTGATTATGTGTGCAGGTGTGAACTTGTCCACAAAAATTTGTTATCAGTTATAAGTGGCAATCAGTAAATTTTACGGCAAAAACTACAGTAGATATAGCACTCCAATTTTGCACTTCGTCTGTCCCGGGCACAGACCAGTAAATGTTCTAAGTTTCAAGTCTCTGTCTCTAAGGGTGTCGAAAGAAGCTGCGTTTATATAGACATTGCACAAATCTAATATACTTTTGTAAGATTTGTATCAAAGTATAGAAAATAAAATAAATTATATATATACAGTATATATCCGTGTATTTTGACTTACATAGTTATTGTCGCAGCCTAACTGGAGGCAAGCGCCTATATATGGATATCTGCCCGGCGTGGATAGCGACTTCTCATAGATGGTCATCTGATTACCACTACCGTCCTTTGGTATTAAATTTGGATTGGCCCCAAGAGTGAGGGCTTCACAAAATCTGCCAAGCTGGCGATTCTCAAATGTCTCCGTTAGTAACGATTGGTAATCAGCACTATTTGAACACATTTTACAGTTGTTCTCAACTCACAAGCTTAAAACTCAATGCGCAGTAAAAATATGTGCAAATCCCCTATGTTTATACCCCTATTTATTACAGCTTGCAAACAATATAACATTTGATAAAAAAATTAGTCAACCAGTTAGTAATAATTATTGCGCTGAAATTAAACAATTTTATAAAATAATCTACATTGTTAAGCCTGCATTTATTATTTTAGGTCAGTGAGAATTTAAAAATAATGCATACCATTGGCATTCAATCTGATGAAATGCCTCTCTGTGTATGCAGACGCATGTATGAATCGTATATATAAATATATTCATATATATAATTATAACTTGGCACTTATCATCATCAGAATATAGAATAGTCATGCTTATAAGCTCTTTTGCTGACCCGTTTTGAGTTTAGTTGCAAAGCTATGCATGAGATATGTACATATGTATGTATATATGCATGTACATAATAATGAATGAATAGATGCACACGCTTTTAAGTTTCTTCTAAAATATTTTTGACACACCTTGTTAGAACAACCAAAATAAGTACCAAAATATGAATATTTAAATGTGTATTATAATATGTATTTTATCAACTTTTGTGTTTTATCAACTACTGACTCTCTTAATGGAAAGAGGCTTCAAGCTGACTTAGATAGTTTTGAAGCCTGTCGCTTTAATTTATTAAATCTTAATTGTGATAAATGCAAGTCATGTCCTTTTATAGGCGAATGCCTTTTTTAATCAATTATTTCCTTAATGGCAAACCACTGGAACGCATAGAATGTGTTGATGATTTGGGTATCCTTTTAGATCCCAAGCTTAAGTTTGACAAGCATATTTCTGCGACTGCTAATCGGGCCCTTGGTGTCCTAGGTTTCATTAAGAGCTGGTCAAAAGAATTTGACGATCCCTATATTACTAAAACTCTTTACATGTCTCTTGTGCGTCCTATTCTTGAATATGGGTCTTGTATATGGTCACCCAATTACAAGGTTCATCAGGACAGAATAGAAATGGGGGGGTGGACTGCTTTCGCCTGGGTCCGCGCGTTAACAAGCCCGTGCTTGGTATCGTTGGGCCACTTGAATGTACTGCTCGTTAGTACTTCAACGTCCAAATAAATAAATAAAAACATACGCCATGGTATTTTACATATCGGGCTCCTGTTGTGATAACTGAATGCAGGCCAGATCACCACAGTTTCGATTCCTTAGCATTTTTACGGGCCTCAGCCAGTATGATTGCAGTTTTTTGCCTGTTAGATAATTTGTTGCTGTTGGTTGTTGAGCCATTTTTGTTGTAATTTTGTTTTAATTTTAACACAATATCAATTGCTGATGGGATTCTTCGTAATTTAACTGATATTTGATGCTGCACGGATATTTCATTCCAATGAACCATAGAAGTGAAAGAAGAAGAAATACCGCTGTAAAATGCGTAATCAAGGTTCTGTTATGCTTGGTACAGTTTTTAGCACCAAAACTATGAGTTCCCTTAATCGGATTTCACGGAGTGTATATGTAAAATAGGAAAATGTAAAAAATTCTTCAACAAATTCAGAAAAGATAATGACAATATTTAATTTCATTTCCACTATTTATTTAATAGTAATTTTATACAAAACTTGTAACTCTTCATCTTATATCTATGCGAGTAATTTCAATGCTTTAATTTTTTTGAAAGTTTTTTTATGTCAAGAAAATATGCACACATCTATAGTTACATCTATAAAGTAAATATAACAACTTCAACCTTATTATTATAAATACATATATATTGATAAATTAATACTAACAGTTGAACAGCCTTGAAATACGGTAAAGTTAGTAAACCCAGCTGCTAGTGACCCACAAAATTTAAATGCACATGAAACATTTGGCTGCTGTACCCAAACAAACAAGAAATGATAGTATCACCCAATTTGAAATGTTTTTAAAGCCGAAATTCAACAGTAAAGCCAAAAAAGAAATAAAATAATAATAATAACAACAAACAACACAGCGCTCTTCTGGCATTCCAAGGAGCGCACCCTGAAAACAAACAAAGCAAAAATGCTTAAGTAATTCAATTTGACCAACTTGATGCCACAAGTTACCAACTGAGGGTTAACAAGCCAGCTTCGCATTTTTTTTTATTACTCTTTCTCTTTATTATTATTCTGTGAGCCAAAATTAAATTGCATAATGAAATGTTCCATAGCCAACATTGTTGTTTGCTTCCACCTAGTTCCTGATTTGTGATTCCTGTGCGCACTGCTTTTAGATCGCTTATCTTAAGGAACTGCATTTCCTTATTAACGTGTCTTTCTGAAATATTTGAAAAATATACACAGAGAAAAAAAAAATTATTTTCGCATTTTTCTGTGAAGGTATACGTCTGTGCTTACGTAACCCACTGTATCTAAGGGATCTTAAGCGAGCTGCAGCTGAACTGAGAAAGATGCTGTTTAACACTGAGACGTGTAGTAGCCGTTTTTGAGTACGAATATGGTCCACCCTAAATTAGTAGAGACATGCAGGCGGCCGCTCAAGAGGAGAGATAAGCAGATAAACGAACCGCACAGAAAACGCTCAAATGCAATTCTCACTCAATAAGCGCTCAGTGAGCAGCTTTTCGAAATGCATAAGACAAGCTGGCGTCGTTGCTGCGGTCAAACTCAACAAAGTCGTGCGATCCAATTGGAAGAATTATAATAAACGCAAAACGTGCTTAAATATTTAAATTAAAATATTTAAATAAATATATACGTATATATATGTGGGGGTTTTATTACATCAACGGTATTAATTGGTTAATATAAGATAATATAACGTTATTAATAGTTTGTAACATTAAAGTCTGCTTCTTTCCACTCGTTCACTCGTTCAACTCGACTTGAGCCACAGCTCTCACAACCTATTCCGTCAAAGGCCGAACTGCAACTCCCTTGTCGTCGTCACGTCATCGTCATCGTCGTCGTCGTCTTCGCCGCTTCTCTTCCTCGATCGGATTCGCCGTCTTGCGAATTCGCTCTCGTTGCTCTTCGTCGTCTCGGTATCGTTGTTGTCTAGGGATCGTCGTTGTTACTGTTCTTCATGTTCGTCGTTGTTGTTGGCGTTGGTCTCAGAAACCACAAACTAACCCACATATATATATAAATATATATAAATACTCCATATTATAGTGAAAGTACAGTTGGTGAAAAGGTACGTGGTTGTGAAGTAAATCAAACCAGAAAAAAACAAGATAGAACGTTGCAGTCGGACGCAACCGACAGCGAAATACTATTATACCATTACATAAATTAATTTAATATTTATAAATATAATATATTGATATATATATATATATATTATAAATATAAAATATATTTAAATAATTATAAATTTATATTTATATTAATCGGACTAATTTCTCGTGTTTCTATTGTGATGCTACCTTGACTCGTGTAGAGCTGCTGTGAGCATGCGATTAAACTATCGCGTTAAAAAAATATCGCCGTTAGTTTTGAATTTTAACAATCGAACTACTAGAATTAATATTTTATACGAAATTGAGAAATTTTATAAAAAAAAGAGGTGGCACAATTTGACGCGCTCGATTAAGAGTGACCAAATTGCAAGATAAGCAGCATTGCGCCAAAATTAACAGCATATGTTAAGTATTCTGTTAAGTAAATTGCGGGAGATACAGGCATTTATCGTTTTTTGTGGGCGGGAGTGGGCGTGGTCCAAAATTTTTTTTCCACATTTATGAAGGTTGTTACTAGCAATATACCTTTAAAATTTGGTGACTTAAGTTTTCAAATTGCGTGAGATATATAGGTTTATAGATTTACACCAACAGGTGTATCGGTTTAGGGAGGTGGAGTGGGCGTGGCTATCCAATTTTTTTATCGACCTTTGGGGGAGTTACCAGTAACATACCTGCAAAATTTTGCGACTCTAGCTTGCAAATTACGGCAGATATGCGCATTTTAAATTTCTAGGGACGAAGTTCCTGGGGTCGGCGGATGTGGGCGTGGTCCAAAAATTGGTATCTTCCAAGTTTGGTTACTCTATCTTTAAAATTTTAGAAGATATACGGAGTTATCCATTTACAATCGGAATTGTCGATTATAGGCGCAGATGTGGGCGTGGCACCACAAATTTGTTATCGGTTCTTAAAGGCGACTACCAGTAATATACCTACCAAATTTGACGTTCCCTACTCAAAAACTGCGGAAGATATAGCCATTTGAAAATTTTAGAGGAGTGGGTGATGGGGGCGTCGGAGGTGGGCGTGGCACATGCCAATCTTTCAAGGACCTCGCCAACAACCTACCAACCAAAATTGGTGACTGTATCCTTTAAATTGTAAAAGATATGTGGACTTATCGATTTGCTAAAATCGTTTTTCGCGGTTTTCTAGCACCCTAGTGGACGTAGGTCCAAACCCAAGACACTTTAACTTTTGAGGGTACTTTCCAGTATACGTTCCAAGTTTCAAGTCTCTATCTCTAAGGGTGTCGGAGGAACGCGCGTTCATACAGACGGACAGACGGACAGACAGCATGACGGACACAAAACCAATACCAAAATGGTATAATAGTATAAAAAGAATCAATCCCCCAAACATGTTCATAGGCAAGTCGGCAGTGGAGCTAAAGTTCCAGACCGGATCAAGTGTGGCCAGGAAAAAATACAAGAAGCTAACCAATACGCCGGTGGATGGATATAACTAACTAGGTTATACTAGTTTGGAAACCCAACGGACCAACTGCAGAAAAATTGCCACTCAGCGGGACGAGGGTGCGAAGGAGCAAATTTTGGATATCATCTCCACCCTGGATTCCGGAGTGGATTCCGCTATTGTCCGAGAGACAATAAACAGTTTGTGTCGTATTAACATCCTACGAGTATTATCAGCCAGTATAAAATTAAAGAAAAGTAAATGATCAGCCCAGCTGAGTGTGCAGCACATACAACGTACATTTTAGGCTGAAATGCTTATCAGCTTATGATTGTTTTATGTAAACAATCAGCAGATCATAAACTTAAGCAGATCATAAAACTGCTGAGTCCATAAAACTGCTGATAAACATTACACTCATATTACGCTCCTAATCATCAGCTGTATGAATTTTTGTTTTTGTTTATGTTTTTCTTATTATTTAATTTAACGTAAAATCTATAGAATCAATTTAAATTTCCTTAATTATAAGATAGATGTTCGAGGACTTATACATTTAAGAATAAATTAAATATGAAGTGCTAAGGAATTATACATTGTCTGTCGAGTATTCATGCTAGGTTTTTATAAAATGTGGTAGGATTTAATGAGTTTGTCCAAGGTAATAATGTAACATATTAAAATCATTATCATGGTAGGGTGGGTACAGAAGAGGGACAACAACACCTGTGTTCCCTCTAATAAGACGAGATTCTCAGGTAGTTTGCAGGACGTGTCGGCGTCACCAATATTGTGTTAATTTGTCTCAGTAACCCAAGTGGTACTTATTTTGTAAAAGCGCACTATTTAAATGTGGCAGAGTACTTTTATATGGTTTGAGGGAGAAAGAACCCCGACAATCCGGCGAGCTAAGACGAGCATAGCGAGAGTGCGCACATCAATCTGAACCATACGCCGATCGAATATATTGGCATTCCACCCGCAATTAAATACACTCCCGTACACTACAGACTCAATATTTGCACTAACTTTCCGCAATGGCGATCCTCACAAGACACTCTTAGAATAAGAAGGGAGTCTGATGATGCCGAAACCTGGCAAGTCGCACAATCTTATTGTGTCGACCGATAGCTTGCTCTTTAAATTTTTTTAAATTATAAACAAAATCTTATAAAAAATAAAAAAAAAGCAGCCTAAAATCGTAAATGTATTCTTGATTCTAGTGAACGGAACGGCAAAAAAATAAATTAAATTTTTTATTATTAAATTATTAAAAATAATGTATTCCGATTGCTGTTGGCACATTGAGACATATTTTCTTTGAACATAGAATACTTTACTTACTATATACATATGTATATATGTACATATGTCACACGTATAAATTAGTAAGCGTGTCGGAAATGTGAGTGCAAATTTGATTTGATGTTCATTAAATAAAAGCAAAGAAAATAAAAATAAAATGCTATACGACACATTCGTGATACATTTGTAGCAACATTTGCATGATAAGATTGTTGGATTGGCCCGAAGTGCCACCAGGGGCGCTATCAGCAGCGTACTCGAACGAGTGTGGTGCAAGTGGTTGTCAAGTGGTAGGCACCCAGAAGAGTCGCTGTGGCACTCTTCTTTATGCATATTAAGATGCCCGGATGCTCGACTGCTCTCGGATGGGTAACCTAATTTGACTAAGTAGGGCTGGGGAGAGGGATGGTGAGAGGAGGCCTGGGGGAAAACCCTTCCAGCATCGTGTTAATGGACTTAATAAAAAATGCAACATTTTGATTTAATTTAATTGAAATTCACGCCACTCGAGCAACTCCATTAGGCAGAAACGTGTCCGGCATCAGCCGAACGCGACGCAAATCAAATTACCTCTGGTCTGGAGGAGGGAACGTGGGGGATGTTGGTATGTTGGCTCAATAAATATTGTCAAAACACTTGTCAAATGGCAAAACAAAGCGGCATGGGCGGGGGCCAAGCAAATAAGCCAGTGGATACAGTTTGAAGAGGCTTGTCCATAGCCCAAAGACTTCGGTGGGCGTGACTATTGATACTACACGAAATTTAGAAACTCTCCAGTAAAAGGGGTGGGTGGAACAGTAGCTAGAGTTGGAAGCGTGCCGTGCTCTGACTCGTGACACGGCTCAATCTGAATTCAAGAAGACATTCACTAAAGAATGACGGAAATAAATGGATGCAGCTTAACATAAATTTTAAATGGTAAATATACACATTTACACACATACGTAAACAATTTTTTTTTTTTTGGTAAATAAAGTTATTCTTTTATTTTAATTACTAAAGCTTTGTATTAAATAAATTAACAAATATGTATTATGGGAAAATAAAATGTAAAAAAGCGTTGTTTGATTGTAAAAAACTTAACATGAGGGGCATATATTAACCGAAGTTAAAAAACTTTTTAACACACAAGCTAAAAAAATTGAGCTTAAAATTAAAATTTTTCTTTATTTATTTTGATATTTTATTTGTATAATAATTAATAAAAATAAATCTTTGAAAAATTGTAAATAACAGACATACAGGCGGAATTGGTAATAATAAGTATTAACATATTCATTATAGATTCTTAATTTGGTTGTTAGATGGACTTGCGCAACTTCATGATACTCTTTTTATCTTAACAGTATATCAAAATGATTGTATCATTTGCAACATATGCTCGTATCGCGTTGGAAAAAATGGGAAACGCTCTCATCGCTAACTTGTGCATTGGGCGCTGGCTGCAAATCAATTTGATTCGATTTAAATTTAAAAGCATCTGCAAGACGTTGTCGTCAATGAGTATTCCCACTCCCAAAGCCCCGGTCACAGCCGGCAGCCCCTTTTGGCGTTGATCTTGCGCGTGATTTTCATGTTAAGGTCACGTGCCAGCGACGCGTGCCATTGACATAAGTTTCCAGTTTCGAGTTGTGGCAACTGGAGCATAAAGGGGTCATCTTATAAGGCATTTCTTTTCCTTGATGTGTGTGTGTGTGTGTGTGTGTGTGTGTGTGTGGCGTGTTGGTTGTGACATGTGTGCAGGCCTGCGTGTTAAATGTTTGATTTAGATATCTGTTTAATGCCCAAAAAAATATAATACTCATTTACTCATTGATAATATTATATTTTTATATATGAACGAAATTCTCTCGCAAATTATATATTTTTGGTTAATCAATCTAATATTAATATTAAATTATTAGTTTAATTCTAATTTTAATGAAATAAACTTGATTTTAGTGATTCGCCTGGAACAGAACTTTTCCAATTTGTCTAGCTGCAATTGAGGGGTTTATACTTTCAACTGCAATAAATCCCAAAATACATCCTGTCAAATGTCGCGTTATATTAAAAATAGGGTCTCACCTGGCACATGTTGCCAACAGATCGTTTTCTCGAATCGACTTCTCGCCGGATAAGAATCCGCCATTGAGGTGTCAATGTACAAAAGGATGTCTGACGTTTATTGCCCTGCGGTTGAGGCACATAAAGTTTTCTTGGGTGTCCGTGCAGACAAGAAAAGTACATGTGTGTGGAAATTGTGTGCTTGGAAAATGGAAAGCGAGACACATGTTCTTATGCCCATTGGGGGCCGTGGACGAAACGGAAACCGGAAGTGCGCCCAGGGGCCGCGGTTTCTACTTTGTGCAAATACTTAACAGTTTGTTATTTCTATTCCAAGTCAATATTGCAAAAGTAAACAATAGAGGGGAAGCAACGTATCCTTTAAGTGGCACAGCTGACGTTTGAGCTTACAATTTCTCATGTTGTGTGTTTTTTATTTTTTTTTTTGGTTTTTATACCCTTGCAGAGGGTTTTATAATTATGTTACGCAATGTGTAACGTCTCTGATGAAGACATCGAAACATGGAATAAAATGCTCAAGATGGAAAAACTCTATTATGTAAATATATGGGTGCATTGGAAAACTTATTTCTTGATTAATAATAATTTTTCTTAAGACATATCAGACAAAGAAATATATTCACACCATTATGTTTCTGTTTGTAAAAAAATGATTAACATCACATTGAAAAATGTTCAAAACGAAATAAAAGTGAAATATTAAGTTAATTTTTCTCTCAAAGCTTTCAACTGACGTCAAACCCTATCATACAATAACAGATAAAATATAAATATAAAATATCCACATGCCTGCAAGTGTATCAAATTTTGGGCAGGCAAATTAAATTAAAATATTTTTTTTTACTATCTCTTGGCGTCAACGTGCCCAAAGTCTTTTCTTGGCTTTCTTCTTAACAAACATTTAAAGTGTTTCAAATTTCTCAAAAAAAAAAAAAAACAAACAAACACAATTTTTAAAGTGCTGTAAACAGTGTAGCAGTTCATTTTGAACCCAAGACCAGAGCGTCCGAGTGTTGCCAACTCGCTCGATGATTTTGTGAGGCGCGTTTTGTGTTTCAAGTGTGGGGGTTTGGGTTGGGTAGCGAATGCGTTCGCTCGGGTTGGTGGCGTTGGTGGCATATCCTGGCCAGGGCCGGGCAGTGAGGCATGGCATGCTCAAGAGCGTGCTTCAAAATACGAAAAATTTTCAGCGCATTGCGCGTTATTAACACGTAGTAGGTGCCGCCATACCGGTTGGAGGTTGCCAGCCTACCCGATGATGCTTGTTGCCTGCTGCTTGCTAGATGGTTTCTTTCGGGTGGTTTTTGGATAGAAGGGGCGACCAGAGAACCGCAACGCTGCTGATACTGTGTAATAAGGAGTTTTCATGGGCACTTGAACGTTTACGCTTACCAAGCGAGGACATTTTAATTGAGAGTGTTGCCAGAAGGACCTCGCTGCCAAGAAGGACACGACAACTTGCGGTACTTGGGCAGCTGCGTTTGCATTAAGTGCGGCTCGCGCTGCTACCCTCTCTGTCCTACTTTCTTCCTCCAGTTCCTTAGTAACGGCCTGTTGACTTGATTCTGCCAGAGCTTCCCTGCCGTGTTTTGTTTCGGTTTTGATTTCAGCGCAGGTGTTGATGGATGAAATGCTTAAAATGCCAAGGCAAAGTTCTAGGCGCACCAGAGGGTTCAGTTCATAAGCCCAGAGTCTTTGTAGTGCCACATCTTAGACTCAAAGTATGCACGCATACTGCATATAAGGGGTTGTCAGCTTGAGCCCTCTACTTCCTAGTTGATGTCTTAATGCATACTTGGTAAACTGGCAAGTTTAAGTGAATATAATTAAAAAAGTTTGAGTTAATTAATGTATAATGGTCACCGTGGAGATGGCATGCAGTCAATGTGTGTTTTAAAAATAATTCTGAAAGAATGATAAAAATATGTGAAAAAAAAAATAAATAGAGGAACAGAAATGATAAAGGTTAGGTGAAAGATAGGATTGAATATGAATATTTAAAAAAAAAGGAATTTAAAATGACGTGAAGTTACGTTATTATGGTTAGACTATTTAAACTATAATTTAAATATAAATATATAAGTGTCGTTCTGGATTTTGGAATAGTGTACTTAAAGACTAAATATAAATATAATTTAAAAACGCAGAACATTTCATTCTTTATTTTGATTAAGAACCAGTTCAAATAAATCTAAAAGTACATAATTTTAAATTAAAAACAACAAACAAAATAAATAAATACCAACAAATTCGATAAATAATTTAAGTTGTAGTGTTTTAGCAGCTTAGTGACAAAAATATATTTAAAAAGAATAAATATGTTCAATACGACCTCCATTGACCTTTGACACTGACTGAAATGCAATGCCCAAGGCTATATCATTTAAAATGTTATGTAAATAGCAAATGACAGACAGCAAATTTAATGTCTTCATCAACATAAACAAGAACAACAATAAAGCAATACACCCCCAACACAACCACACACACACACACACACACATAGAGCCAGAAACCAGTTACCGAAAGTGTTAATATATTAGGCTAAATAGTGTGATAAAAACAGGGCAAAGCAACAACAACAACAACAACAAAAACAACAACAACAACAACAAGTCATTTAATTTATAAGCAATTGCCGTTTGTCAGGAATTTTCCCTTTCAGCTGAAAGCAAGGGAAAGCATCATTAATTTGCTCTGTTAGATGAGGGAGGCGGCGAGTGGGGGGTGTTGCGTCGACAATTGCCAAAAATATTTACAGCCAAAACAGACGCAACCTACAACAACAACAATCAACATCCTCATCAGCTTCAGTCTCAAAAGTTGCTCCCAGCGGAGCAAAAGAAGTCGAAATGAAATCAGCAGAAAATTCAATGAGCAGCACGCGAGGAAGGGGGGCTAGGATTGCGGGGGTCGTTAGCCCAGACGATGCTATGGCAGCTGGCAGAATTGCGCGGTGGTTGATGATGACTGCAATTGATGGCAGTGGCAACCCACAACTCACCCCCTCCTTTCCCCCAACACATCTTCCCGCTCCGCCCACATGGTTTGCCAGCGAAGGGGTTGTGATTTCTGTTGTTGTTGCTGCTGTTGTTGTTGTTGTTGTTGTTGCGTGCGTGCCAAATGTTATCAGCTGTTCAAGGGGGAGGGGAGTGGTGGGGGTGTCGGGGGTGTCTCTACTTACTCGTTGGGTTGTGCTGTGACGTGCAAATGCCAGAAAAATATTATGTGACATGATAAATATTGCTCGCGCGGGGGGAATTGTGGTCCATTGTTGTTGTTATTGCTGTTGTTGTTGCCGTTGCTGCTGTTGTCAACATCATTGCCGAAATAATATGACAGATTCATTTATGGCTACGTGGCCTGACAACCATGATGATGATGATGATGATGATGATGATTATTGTTGTTGTTGCTGTTGCTGTTGCTGTGGTTTTTTGCAAAGGCGTTTTAAGCAGCTGACGAATGTGGTCGCCTTGGGTGTTGTTTATGGTTTTGACATATCCCACATTTATGCGTCAATTGACTGTGATATAGAAATCAAGTTTCTTATAGCTAGGATTTCATATAGTTAACAATTGTGTTTTATCAACAAATTGGGGACGCATTGAATTGGATAGGGGACTAGGCTGCTAGCCAGTATTTTCTCTGTTGGAGAAAGCGATATTGCCTCCAATCCTGTCCAGGTTTCAGATAAGCCAAGTGTCTTTTAGGCGGTTATAATCAAAATCGAATTCAGAGCGTAATAGCCATGGCGAAAAACTGACATGAAGTACTTGCCTGTCTTCTGTCATGACATTGTAAACTAAGATGTCATCGAACTAAACTAGGAACAGTCAGTAGCGAACTCGGCCGATTTTGTGATAATGAAGAGGAAACCAACCCGACAGAGATTCTTGCATTCGTGCAAAAATTAAGGTTGAGGGAAAAGCTATAGGCTCAAAAGAGCCCTAACACATTGCCACCAATAACATTTATAATAATAATGCACTCTATTTTTCATCCAAAATCAAATATTTATTTATGTGTTCCTGTAATAAATTTAGCTTTTGAGTATATATGATGCAATTCTGCCCGATTTCATTCGTTTTCATTATAATTTTTTGTTAGTAACTTAATAATTCTTTATATATATTAAAATGCTTTATATTTATATATTTTATTCTATTATTTCAGATCTACAATAAAATTGATTTAAGTTATATATAAAAGAAAAAAATAAATTAAAATAAAATATACAATTTTTTTTTAAATATAATATTACCTGTACAACTATAATTAGGTTTTGTCTGCACAACATCGGCATTTGGCTTTGTTGTTGTGGTAGTTGTTATTGTGGGAGTTGCCGGTCTGATAGTAACATTCACAAGTCGTTGCCAATCAAATAATTAGAGTCTGGCAATGCTGGCCGAAAAGAGAGTTCAGGGTGCGTGTGTGTGTGTGTGAGTCTTTTAAATAACGCGCAGAATCGCTCTTTTGTTGCTATATATACTATATATATATACAATATATATGTATATAAATATTCTATATAGTATACATAAATGGCAGACAAGAAAAGTTCAACGTTACAAAACGTGCGCTCTCTAGCCAAAAACAAATCAAATAAAAAAGTACAGAAAAGGCAATAGCAACAAAAAAACAACAAGAACAACAACAACTACAACAACAACAACAACAACAATGTAAGCGATGACGTTTGAAGGAAAAACACTAACAACAACACATTCAAATTGTAAAGCAACAACTTTTTGCAACACTTTGGGGGCAAGTACTAGTCAATGACATTGAAGAGTTACCACCGTAGTATATATGTATATATATATCTAAATATATATGTGCGTGGGGTGGTTGGGGATTAGAACTAGTTACACATAAGTGCTGCATTTGCCACACAAAATTTAAATAATTGACAATTTAAGTTTTGTGTTGACTTTTGTGGCAACTGAGCGAATATCAAGCATTTTAATGTTGAACTTGAAAGTCATTTCAGTCACTTTCTGTTGTGCAGTTTGGAGGATATTTGCAAGGCCATTCAATGATATTTGTCAAGGAAATTGTAGAGTGGACAAGGCAGTCCTTAATTTAGTAATTTCAGATTCTTGGGTCATATTATATAGCATTGATTATATTTTTAACTTACATGTGGATGTGGATATCTCAAATAATATTTGAGATTGTCTGAAAGTAAATTATATAATAAAAAGGTAATATTATTCTTAAAATTATTACAAATAAAAAATTTAAATAATTAATAAATATAAAAAACAACGCAATTACTGGTGTGTCATATGACGACAACAGTGGTTCTTAATGGACTAATTTTCATCTGTACTGAAAAGTATGCTATACAAATTTAAGTAACTTAACGTAAAAAATGAACTGTTCACATACGCATATGCAAAAAGATTATAACCACGTGGATGTCGCGGGTGATTTTAATCTCCGTTAGACCTGCATACATTTTAGTGTGCGGAACCTTCTACGGGAAAATATAAATATAACTTTTGTTTTATTATAACAATCAAATAATTCATTAATTTGTTAAAACCTTAATTTTGATTGTTGATACATTCAGTACATCCATCGCCCTGCATTCTTAGAAATACAAGATGTACTAATTTATTTAAATACTTACAATTTTCATAGAATCGTAATTTTCCTTAAATATTTACATTCAGCACGTGAAATAAAAGTCCTTTCATTAATTTTTCATATGAACATTAAAATAATATACATATAAATAAACATACCTACAAGCGCTTAAAAACAGTTTATTTAATATAGAACTTCACATGAGTCAGGGATAATTATACTACGATACCGAAGTTATATAGTATATTGAGTTTGTGCAATGTCCGTCAAGCTGTCCGTCTGTATGAACGCTCGTTTCTCCGACACCCTGAGAGATAGAGACTTAAAACTTGGAACATAGACTGGAAAGTACCCTCAAAAGTTAAAGTTCCAAGGTTTTGGTCCTACGTCCACTAGGGAGCTAGAAAATCGACCAATTCGATTTTCGCAAATCGATAAAGCCACATATCTCTCACAATTTCATGGATACAGTCACCAATTTTGGTTGGTAGATTGTTGGCGATGTCCTTCAAAGATCGGCATGTGCCACGCCCACCTGCGACTATAGCTACATCTTCCGCAGTTTTTGAGTAGGGAATCTACCTCAAATTGAAAGGCAAACTTGGACAGTATTTCATGGCTGCACACAAATTATAGTATAATAGTATTCTGCTGTCGGTTACGTCCGACTGCAAGGTTCTCTCTTGATTTTTAAATGGTATAGCATCAGTTTTAAGGCAAATGTGAATTTTTTTACATGCTCCATTTTTTGTTATACAAATCCAAAAATGATTTGTTAAACATTCAAATTTTAATAATTAAATATAATATAAAAACTCAATTTAAAATATTCACAAATACGAATAAAGCCCAATGAAATTTTTAGACCTGCAACCATTAAAGCTAGCAATATGAATCCATATGAAACCCCCTTGTAAAAGCAGTACCCGCATAAAATGCTGTCTCACCCAAACTGGAATAAAAAATCACCCATTCGGGAAAAATCGCCTTGCACGTGTGCCTTATTTTTTATGATGTTGTTCGCATGTCCAGCCGGACGCGTGAATAATATTGAAGCAGGACCTTTGGTCACGCTGTGAATCAATCTTGCGGCATGGCACACAGGATGTAAACAGATCTAGCAGTGTCCAAGAGTTGTAGTCGTAGCAAGTCGACCAAGACCAAGCTGTCTAATATCATATTTTCATAATATTTTATGATGCAGAAATAATTTTAAATGGTTATTTAAGCAAACCTGCTAACATCTGTGAGCCATACGCACTTGATTCTCGTACCTTACTTTGTTTTCTTTGGTGCCCTTTGCACGGGTTGCACAAACAAAATGGAGCGCGCCAAAGCATTTTGCTGGGGGTTGTTTGGGGCCAGTGCCAGACGCAAACTATTAGCGTTTAGTGCGCATGTTTAAAAAAAATTTCACCGACTGCTTCCAGCGAAAGCCAAACATCCAACAACAACAACATCAGCGAGTAGCAGAGGAGCAAACAGCAACACTTAAAAGTGGTTGCAACCCTGCGTTGGGTTTGTTTGTTTTTTTTTTGTTGCCGCATCGTCGCGCGGCGTGTTCTTTTTTGCGCCATTTGTATTGGCATTTGCAGCGCGTGCTCCAATAAGAACAAAAGGAATCCCCATCTCTGTTTTTTTCTGTTTCAGTTTCCGCACTCGCAGAGACAGGCGACAGCCAAAGGTTATTGAAATGGCATTGCGTTTGGGTTGAGTTCAAAAGTTTAAAGAGACTTTGCGGCCCATTCGTATTTTTTTTTTTTGGCAGCAATTTCGACAGCGGCAAATTTGTGTTTCCTGCTTGGGATTAAATATTGCCAATTTTTGTGTTTGATAAATTGCGGCTTAGATAATTTCTGGGTGCTTTTATTAAATGTTTCGTACGTACCACTCGGAGTAAAATACAAACAACTTTAAATCAAGAAAATAATTAAAGTACAAATTATATCAAAAGTAGAACATATTTTCATTGATTGATAACATTTATTCTAAAACAAACTATCTTAAATCAAGTTTGTCGTCCAACTTTCTTTTTAAGAAAGTGTCATTATTAGGAAAGTTATTTAAATAAAATATATAAACATATTTTATGTATTTATCTTTTTAATCTGTTATATTAATATTATTAGCAACATCCATTAGTTGTGTAAACACTAAATTAATGTTTATATATTTCTATCAAAACTAAATTTCTTCATCCTTAGTTTAAGTAATTATTAATTAGTTGAGAAAATATCTACCTCAATTTATGCTAATTTTTTGTGTAATCATATAAATAGAATAAATAAATAATAGTTTCCAATATATAATATAAAAAAAATAGTTCTTACTCTTTAACTATCTTCTCAGCTTTTATTTATGAGATAGATGTAAAATCAATCAAATTGTAAATTGATTATTAAGTATTCTATTTCTGAATTGAATCTTGGCTATCAGGCATATATTTAGATGAAGTAATGAAGCATTTTAATGAATTTTAAATACAACTTTTTAATAAAACTATTTTGTGGTTTATCTCTTTACAAAGCCACTTAGAGACCGCAGAGCAACTGATTTTTGTGTGAATAATGCTGAGCATATTTAGTGCTGTTTACCATTAAATCTGTTGCCCAACCACTGTAACATAAATAAACATTCAAACTATCCATAGCAAAACAACAACAATCAATGGCTGTGCATGTTCTCATGGCGAATTATTGAAGATTAACAATCATTAAATTTATTACGCTGCTGTGGCAACAACAACAACAACAATAACAATAACAGCATCGAAAGTGGGAATCAACCCTCAGTGCAGGTCTAACGAGCATCATTTGTAGTATTTTTATAGAGAGAGGGAGAGGGCGTGGGGAGGGGTTCCATGGGTGGAGCTGAGGGTCGATCTTTATTGGTCACTGCGGTAATCTGTCATCTGGGCTTTAATTGCGGCTAAGGCCAGGCGACATTCAATGCGACATTCAATATCAAATTAATCAAAACGCAAATATCTGCAATCGCCAGCACAGATCGAGGCCAACCATTGACATAGGCAACGGCACAAAGGGACGGGAGAACACAGAATGCGGGAACATCACAAAAATAGTGGTAAATACTTTTAATTTTGCCCAAAAAAAAACGAAATTATAGAAATCTTTTACGTTATTTGTTGTCTAATTATGCGTAATTATCGGTGCACTGCATTCGAACTTGACCTTCCGACAGGGAATGAGACACAGTCTCTTAATTTCGGTTCTCAGCGATGTCATTTCAATATGCGGGTTCTTTTTACCATATATAGAATTTCAAATGCCTCCACTCATTAAGCATAACTTTCCTTCGTTTTCCATATCCTTTTCCGCCACCGCAAATAAAATATAAATGGACTAAGAACATATTTATTGGTTTTTATTTTTATTGTAGCTCATAAATTTATTTATTTTATTATTATTTTTTTCTTGAGGGCATATTGATATTTGACAGTTATTGTTGAACACGGAAACGCCCACTTTTTTCGCATTTTGTTTATGTGCTGTAATTTTGGAGGGTACTTTTTTTATGTTGTGGTTGGATTGTAAGGAATGTCATTAGGAAATGTTTCCAATAGTATTGATGGGAGTTTTTTTTTATTGATTGCCGGTTGATAATGGAATTTGGAAATATATGTGAAATACTTATTCACTAAAATGTTATTTCTTGTAGCTAATACAATCAGAAAAGGTTAAAAGCTTATTTTCAAAAAACAATTAATGATTTTAATAAGTATAAGTTAGAAATGGAATTTAAGAAAAATTTGAACTTAATTAGGTATATTATACACTAGATAAAGAACATTTCTTCCCTTAGAAAAGGGATAAGCAGCCAATAAGGAAAGGTGTAATTTAAAATGACAAAAAAAATCCTAAATTGTATTAAGAATAAAATTTAAATACACAAATATAACAAAATGTATATGTAGAATATCCGAACAAAACTAAATTATTTACTTTTTCGCATGATTACAAAAATATTAATATCATGATGGAAAAACTTTAAGGATTTGCTTAGATTTGTATCAGTATGCCCAACTGTTTTCGAGAAACTTGGCAAAACATTCATTACAACAAATTACAGTACGAAACAACAGGCCATAAAAATGAACGGCAAAAGGAAATCCAACCACAGGCAGCAGTTAAATGATGCTACTTAGGCGATAAGCACGACCTCCAGCAGCGGGAAAAAAGAATACGCCCTAAGTGAAGACAAACCCCCGCACCTCCTCCCCAGAATCATTTCTATGCGCGTTGTTTGTTTGTGTGTTGTGTCCAAAACAATTTCCTTCCTTAATCACATGGTAACAGGACTAGTGTATAAATAATATACACTCGTGAGCTTGAGTTGTAAATTCAGACTGCCTTGCTCTGACGAGCAAGACCTTATTTTATTGAAAATATCTTAAAACTAAATACATCTGTTTCCTTATCTAACGCAGTCGCTTGTAAGACGACCACAGTGTAATTTCATCCCTCGCTATTAGGCCTTAGGTACCTAACCTTGAGTGTGCTGCATGAGCCCGTTAGCTGATACCCAGAGCAACACATGTTCATACTTGAACATTCTCCGGGGGGGCAGTAAATGTAATGTTGATCAACTCTCTATTTTGTACACATCTTATTCTTAGGTAAACTACAAGACCTACAATCAACACCGTAACTAAAATCAATGAGGCGTGTCCACTTGCAGTGAAGAAATGCAAGTCACCCAAGTGAACTTTGTGGTCGTTGAGATATTGTATTTTCTCATGCAGTTTCTTAAGTTCCTTTGTATTGTTGATTGTAAGCGAGCCAATTGGTGTCCACTCGAAGGGCGTTTCCTCATCTGCTTCCTTTATGAAGTGTGTCGAGTAGTTTACTTTAGCTGATGTGTGGAGACTCTGAGGGGCCTGTAGGGTTACTCCTTTAAATCTTACAGAACATCCTTCAGTGAGGTCCAGGATGCCAACCTTCGGTAGTCGGACTAGTTGATGATGCGAGTCACTGCATTGGATCTGACCCGAAGTGTTCTCAAACGTTTTGAACAACCAGTGATTGTGGGGACCCAGTTTTATCCAAAAGGATTGCTCCTTGTATTCTTCCATTGAGCAAAGCATTTTTGAGTGGGGCCTCATTGGAGTTGTCTCACAGAAGTTCTCTTCTGCATCTGTCCATGCCCAGTTTCCTTGGCAGACTCTTGTTTCCTCGTTTTCCCAACGGCACTGTTGTTCAAATTCCATAAACTTGGGACATAATCCTTTAGCCTTTTCCAGTATTGCGGGAGCTTGCCGTGATACCTCCAAATAGGCTTGTAGATTGAAGTAGAATAGGAAGTCCCAGCTTAATGATGTTTCTTCCACTTTTCCAATCTTTTCCAGAAATATTGCTGATTCGTTTTCTAGCTCCATTATTTGTATTTTTGAGCCATTTTGATTGGAAGTTATGACTCCAGTTGTCACGTGGAACATCATTAGTAGAGTTAACATGGTTGCTGCAGTCATGTTACTCCGTGCGCTTCTTCGTAGAGGCTTTTGCTCTTCCTCTTGTGTTGGTAACGGACAAATTTTATTAATTGACCGTTTTATCTCGCCGCTGCTTGTTTTAATCATGACAACTCTGGCTTTATTGTCTTCTCCTTTGGCGGTGTTTATGATCTTTCCCATTGTCCATTTCCCTGGATGAGTATTTTCCTGTTTGATCAGTACCACTTGACCCTCTTTAAGGTTTTCTTTATCGCTTTGCCATTTTATTCTTTTTTGAAGCGACACCAAATAGTCTTCTTTCCATTTTTTCCAAAATTCTGCCGTCATTCGCTGAATATATCTCCATCTGTCTAGCGATCCAATTTGCCCATGCACGTCCATATTTTCTGGTGCGATTATAAGTGGCCTGTGCCACCATGTCGAATGATGTTCCAGTTTTTCTGGTGGTAGATGGCTCGTAATGTCGTCCACCCTTGTTTTCACAAATTTGTCCTTACTGCGCTTATTTGTGATCCATGCAATTGTAATTTGCGAGTCGCTCCATGCGTTGATTTGACCTCGGCAGTTCATGGTGGATGAGATTCGAAACAATAGTTTTGCCAGAAGTTGAGCTGCACATAGCTCTAACTTGGGGATGCTTTTCTTGTTTTTTAATGGACTAACCTTGCTTCTTGATGCCAGCAAGGTGACTTGACTACCTATTTTTGCGTATACTACGGCAGCATATGCTTTCTCTGAGGCGTCACAAAATCCATGAAGCTCAAATGTTGTCAAACGCTCAAGTGCACTGAAGCGCTCCTCCTGATCGGCAGCCGACTTCTCGAATGCCTCATGTTTCTTAATCAGATTCTCCACCTTGTCAATTGTGTGTCCCAGCTCGGAGGACAGCAGGTACGGCTCCTGGGCAGTACGCCAAGCCTCGGCAACGGCAGCATCTCTGGCATCCTGATAGACCTCTAGGATCAGCTGATGGTTCTCCCATCGCTCCTCCCAGCGCAAGAATAGCGCATTGCGGCTGTTGTTCAGCGACTTCAGGCGATCCTTGATTTCAGCAGATGCGTAATTATTGCGAGTTAGCAGCTCCTTGCCCAAGGATATGCAGCCGCTGAAGATATCCTCGCGCGTATCGATCTCGGCCTTCAGGCTCTGATGGTTGTTCATTAGCAGCTCGACGTCGGAGACGTCACGCGGCTTCTCCGAGGTGTTCATCTGGCGCACCAGATCCTCCATCCAGATGGTGAGTGTGCCTTCCATGTTGAAGAAGCGGTACAGATCACCTGTGTCGATCAGCTTCTGTTTGCGTGCATCGCACATTGCCTGCAGATTGTCCCAAGCATGAAGGACCTCCTGTTCCCGATTGGTAATCTCCTTGTCTTTCTCGCCGGCATAGGCGTCCTGCAGCTTGGCGGACTCCGCTTGTATTTGTTGCACCTGCGAATACAGCGTGGTCAGATCCTGCTGGAAATTGTAATGCTTGCGCTGTAGCGTCGACACTGATCCAGCGTCGCATCCCAGCTCATCGGAGACCCCGTGCTGCTTCTCCAGAATGCGGCCAAGCACATCCTTGCAGACATAGAAGAATATGTGCAGATCATGCGAGGCGGCCAGCATTTGGGTGCGTGTCTCAATCAGCTCGAGCAGATCTTGCCTGGGATCCTCTTGAGTCGTTGTAGATGGTAGATCCGACAATTCTATTTCGATGTCCCCTTTCAAGCTTTCCGCATTGAACATTAGATCATCAATGTCATCTGAACATGTCCATGATTTGTCTTCCATTTCCAACGTCTTTATAATTTCATCGATCCTTCTCATACGGACGTCCAGCATATGTTTAGTCTTTTGCAGCTCCTTTCTTGCTGGATTAGCCAACCATTTTTGGGCGATTTCCATTTCTTCCCGTAGACTGGATAGGCGCTTCTCTAATTTCTCCAAAATAGGCCTCGCCGAACGATCCGTTTGATAAGCCTTCAGTAGATTGATTTGTTTGTCCGACATAATCATCACTTTTTTTCACTTGTTGTTTTTTTAAGATTTTAGCTTCCACGAACAAATTCGAACTTTGAACGCGGCGCGAAATTCAGTTTATACAGATTACGTATAGTGTAAAACTGTACTTCCAGATTCGACGATTAATTTCGATCTCTGGACACGGCGCGAAATTCAATTTATACAGATTACGTATAGTGTAAAACTGTACTTCCAGATTCGACGATTAGTTTCGAACTCTGGATCCGGCTCGAAGGACCAAAATGTATAAATAATATACACTCGTGAGCTTGAGTTGTAAATTCAGACTGCCTTGCTCTGACGAGCAAGACCTTATTTTATTGAAAATATCTTAAAACTAAATACATCTGTTTCCTTATCTAACGCAGTCGCTTGTAAGACGACCACAGTGTAATTTCATCCCTCGCTATTAGGCCTCAAGTACCTATCCTTGAGTGTGCTGCCTGAGCCCGTTATCTTAGGGATATTCCAAGAATAGCGTGACCCGGCCTTAGGTACCTAACCTTGAGTGTGCTGCATGAGCCCGTTAGCTGATACCCAGAGCAACACATGTTCATACTTGA
>JAWNLS010000436.1:0-11084 GCA_035042185.1 Drosophila kambysellisi
GCTTTCGAAAAGGTGAAAGCTAAGATGATACTATCACCTATTTTAGCATGCCCAGATTTCTCAAGGTTGTTTTGCTTGCAGACGGATGCTAGTAATTATAATCTGGGAGACGAACTGGTCATATCGTATGCCACCAGGTCTGTAAATGGTGCGGAGCGTAACTACTCTGCGACCGAGAAAGAGTGCCTAGCAATAATCTGGGGTTGAAGGAAGCTAAGACCTTACTTGGAAGGATACCACTTCACAGATACTATAGCCCGAATGGCAGCGTGCTACTATTGGCCAGGCTTGTATAGAGAAGTAAGCATATTTTCAACAATGGGTGTCAAACATTATACACGGAACTCGCAAATCGTACAGTGTAGATGATGATTGCAGAATTCAAGAGGGATAGCCAAAGGCGTTGGGATGAGGCACTACCCGAGCTGACACTGTCTGTCAACACCAGCGTCTGAAGCTCCACAGGGTACAGCGCTGCCTTCATCACACAAAAATGCGCTCTTCGACGAAGTAACAATCGGCCAGATAGCCCAAACGCCAGCCGAAAAAAAATCGACAAAAGGACATTTTTGAAATTGTGCGGCGTAGTCTGGAGAAGTTGGCTCAGGACCAAGCAAGGCACTATAACCTTCGGTGCAGACCATGGAGACCCAAAGACGGAGAAAAGGTATGCGTGAAGCTACATCACCTGTCAAATGCGGCAGAGAGGATTCGCAGCAAAGCTGGCGACGATATACATTTGCATCCCCAGGAATCTGCAAATTGAAGAGCCTTACGGACAAGCGGATAGGAACAGCGCATATAAATGACGTGAAATCGTACAGCGACCGTATAGAGACAGGTGAGTCAATAATCAATATACGAAGAGACTATGTATAATAATATTTTATAAAACAAAAAGGGTAATTGTAAAATATTAAAACATAATTGGCATATAAATCTAAATTAAAACATGATAGACATGCAGTCGGACATAACCGACAGTGGAATACTATTATACCTTAATTTGTGTACAGTTAAGAAATACTTGAATTGCGGGGGAAATAGGTGTTTATCGGTTTCGGGGGCGGGAGTGTGCGTGGCCCAAAAAAATGTTGGAGTTCGATCTTAGTAATATACCTTCTAAGTTTGGTAACTGTAGCTCTTAAATTGCGGGAGATACAGGCATTTATCGTTTTTTGTGGGCGGGAGTGGGCGTGGTCCAAAACTTTTTTTCCACATTTATGAAGGTTGTTACTAGCAATATACCTTTAAAATTTGGTGATTTAAGTTTTCAAATTGCGTGAGATATATGGGTTTATCGATTTACACCGACAGGTGTCTCGATTTAGGTAGGTGGAGTGGGCGTGGCCATCCAATTTTTATATCGATCTTTGGGGGAAATACCAGTAACATACTTGCAAAATTTTGCGACTCTAGCTTGCAAATTACGGCTGATATGCGCATTTCAAATTTCTAGGGACGAAGTTCGTGGGGGCGGCGGATGTGGGCGTGGTCCAAAAATTGTTATGCCTATCTTTGGAGGAGGTACCAGCAAATTACCTTCCAAGTTTGGTTTCTCTATCTTTAAAACGTTCAGAGACTGAGCCAGTTATCGATAAGATAAAGCAAACTTGATCTGCGCCTGGTATTCGAGATCTTATATTCCAAATTTGAAGTCTCTAGCTTTTATAGTCTCTGAGATCCGCGTGTTCATACAGACGGACAGATGGACAGACAGACGGACAGACAGACGTATAGGGCTATATCGACTCGGCTATTGATCCTGATCAAGAATATATATACTTTATGGGGTCGAAGATGCTTCCTTCTGCCTATTACATACATTTGCACAAAACCATTATACCCTTTTTACCCATTTTTAATGGGTTCAGGGTATAACAAGTAAGAAGGCTGTAGTCGAGTGAGCTCGACTACCATATACCCTGAACCAAGCTTTAAATGCATTATAGGTTTATTGTTTTTGAGGGCTGGAGTGGGAGTGGCCCGATCATAGTAATACACCTTCTAAGTTTGGTAACTGTAGCTCTTAAATTGCGGGAGATACAGGCATTTATCGTTTTTTGTGGGCGGGAGTAAGCGTGGTCCGAAATATCTTTTCCACATATATGAAGGTTGTTACTAGCAATATACCTTTAAAATTTGGTGACTTAAGTTTTCAAATTGCGTGAGATATATGGGTTTATCGATTTACACCAACAGGTGTATCGGTTTAGGTAGGTGAAGTGGGCGTGCCCATCCAATTTTTTTATCGATCTTTGAGGGAGTTACCAGTAACATACCTGAACAATTTTGCGACTCTAGCTTGCAAATTACGGCAGATATGCGCATTTTAAATTTCTAGGGACGAAGTTCCTGGGGGCGGCAGATGTGGGCGTTGTCCAAAAATTAGTATGCCAATCTTTAAAGGAGGTTACCAGCAAATTATCTTCCAAGTTTGGTTACCCTATCTTTAACATGTTCGGAGATATACGGAGTTACCGATTTACAATCGGAATTGTCGATTATAGGCGCAGATGTGGGCATGGCACCACAAATTTATTATCGGTTCTTAAAGGCGACTACCAGTAATACACCTACCAAATTTTACGTTCCCTACTCAAAAACTGCGGAAGATATAGCCATTTGAGAATTTTAGGGGCGGGGGCGATGGGGGCGTCGGAGGTGGGCGTGGCACATGCCGATCTTTCAAGGACCTCGCCAACAACCTACCAACCAAAATTTGTGACTGTATTCATTAAATTGTAAGAGATATGGGGATTTATCGATTTGCTAAAATCGAATTTATCGATTTTCTAGCTCCCTAGCGGACGTAGGTCCAAACCCAAGACACTTTAACTTTTGAGGGTACTTTCCAGTATACGTTCCAAGTTTCAAGTCTCTATCTCTAAGGGTGTCGGAGGAACGCGCGTTCAAACGTGACTGTCAGCATGACACATGCTTAGTCATCAGTCGACGGTCTATACAACACCAAACTTTGGCACAGTGAGAGTAAGCGTCGAGAGAACGAGAGTAAAGAAGCGCACAGAAAAAAAAACCTCTATGCCAACAACAATGCAAAGCGAACGAGCGTGCAATGTAAGTATGAAGCTTTGTCTATTGCAACTCTCACCGAAAGCAATGAGAGCGGGAAACACAAAGCGCAAATTAAGAAAACAAAAACAAAACACAGCTGTTGACCGCGCACTGTTTGTTTACAAAAATAAAGAATTTTGTGTTTTGCAGCAAAATTACAACAGAAAACGCAATTTACCAAACCAATTAACACAGTAGTTACAAAGAATAATAACACAAATACAATTTGGATTACTCAAAATTAAACATACTATGCAAAAATTAAAAACAATCACGAACTGAATGTAGCACAGAAAAAACACAACCGATCACAGCAAACGCTAAGACGATTTGACGTAGATTTGGCAAACGGCAGCTGATGAGAAATGAAACGTTACATGAATACCTGTATAGTCTGATGGAAATAGCTAAGCCCATTAATTTGGAAGATGACAGTTTGATAAAATATTTCATTGGCGGTATTCCCGACTCTAGAACTAATAAGGCATTGTTGTACCAAGCTAGGAATATGAGGCAACTGAAGATACAGATTGAAACATACCAGAAGATGCGCGGACCGATAGTCGAATGTAGCTCACAAGCCAGCAAAGGTGAGAATGAAAGGGAAAGAAAGTCAATCATGGTGAGAAAATGTTTTAAGTGTGGCGACGAATCACATTTGCAAAAGGATTACAAGAAGAGTGACTTCGCGTGTTTCAAATGTGGTAAACCAGGACATATAGCATCTCAGTGTAGAGTCGAAGTGCAGTTGGAGCAAGAAAAATCAACCAATATTGTGAAAGATGAATGTGTAACAACGCCATCAATGTTTACATTATCCGGATGGGAATTGAAAATGGTTGTGCACTCGGAAGTTAGTTTTAAAGCACGGGTGGATTCAGGAGCAGATCTTTGCTTAATACGTAGAAAGGTGTTCTTTAAATTTGAAAACAGTGTCTTGACAGGTAGTTCAAAATGCGTGACAGGAATTGGAAAGGCTCAAATTATGACATAGGGCAGTCTTATAACCTTTGTTCACATTGATGGTGTAGGATTTGACTCTTGTTGTCAATTCCTTATCATGCTGAAATGTGGTTTTATATGCTCCCGGTTCATTTACCAGTAGCAAAGTGTCGCCGCAATCTGTACTTGAAACAAATTGGACTGAACGAAGTGAATACGCAAAGAGTTCTTTTTGTACTGATTTATTAAGTAAAAATGGTATTGTTTGCTTAGGACTAGTTCTACTATATACAAGTTGACCTAAACAATCAATAGTTATCAATGCGCTTACAGATACCATGTCTTAACATTATCTTATTTACGACGCTGTGTCTGGGAACATCTTCTTACTCCAGGCCGTCCGACAGATGGTGCGAAAACCCATATCTAATTCCAGCCCATGGTTCGGGTGCATGTTTATTTGTTCGTTATCTGCAGCGAACGATTTTCTGCTCTTGACGAAATCGTACAGATGGCATTGGTATGGAAGTCGAGTATCATGTTTTTGCCGATGAAGATGTAATGTTTGACGACATTTTGGGTAGGACAACTCTAAAGGATGTCGACCTGAGAGTGTCCATGAATGGAATAGAGTTTGTACGCAAAGTTGTGAAAGTGCCTGCGGTCAACAAAAATATACACAATAGTCAGAAAGAGCATGGTTCTTGCTCGGAACTGCAGATTGAGGGTAAAGATATGTGTATGCTTACCTCAGAGCAGAGTGAAGACATGTGTGATGTTGAATCACAGTCAGGCAGGCAATGCAAAAAAGTGGTTAGCAAATTGCGAGCAGAATACTGTATATGGGATAATTAAGCACAGGCGGACAGAAAATATCATTGAGCTAAATACCGTTAAGAAGAAAGACTACCCGCGAGTAACTATATGGGCTATATACGTGCAAAATTGTGAATCCGTGTTGTCAGAAAGTGTGTTGCTAAAGAAAGAAGGGCAAGTGAAAGAAGAGATAGAAAATATGGTCGAGAACAGAGGATATGGGGACTATGTGAATCAGTTTTTAATTAAAGTTGCTAAAAGAGCCTCTGATCGGAAAAGAAAGAAAGCTAATGCTAGAAATGGGTTATGAATTAATTGGAGCAAGTGTCAGATTTTGAAGAGAAAGGTGGATTATACGAAGGAGTTCGGGGCGAATCCTAGGTAAGGAGGGCCGAATGTAGGAATGGAAGAAGACACGGAACTTCAAGAACAAAAGGGAACTCGAAGTGGTCACCGTTTTTGAGAGACGGGACACTGAGAGAGAACAGTGAGAGAACAGAGTGAGTTTTGCGAGCATTCGGTGCCGAGATCTCGTTGGAAACGCAAGCGCATCAAGTACGCAAACAATTCATTAAAATTGTGTAATCGTAAAAGTTAAAGTGAATATGTAATAAGGGGAACATAAACCAATAAGTAACTTATATACGATAGATAATAATAATAATATACAAATTCATTAAAACATTACCGTGGAGTGGATTCCTAACGATATTGAATCCACTCAACTATGGGTGGCGCTTAAGCCACAGGCAATCCGATTTGCGATATAAATAAATTATCGACTTTCAACCGTTTATTCTTAGTGCTTTATTAAGACAGAAAAGTAATTTGTGGAAAGAAATATCTATATCTGCTTCCTCTCACTATATCTTCTTCCCGATAGGGTGTGCTACCTGGGAAGTGCGTTTCGAAGAGGAGCTCTAGTCTTTGCATATTGCTGCTCGTAAAGGAGTTGTCTACGTTTCAATGCTAGATTAGCATCAGGCGATCGCTTTGACATTGCTCTGTGGAGCCTGGCGCTTTCGCTTGTACTAACTATGCTTTCGCAGAAGTTCCTATAATTCTGCCTTTTGGCCTTCTTTATCTCCTTGTTATAGGAGGTCAGACTTTCACGGTACCTCTCCCATTCTCCGTCTCTCTTTGCTTTGTTAAAGAGGCGACGTGTGGTTAAACGTAGCCTTTCCAAGCTCTCGTTCCACCAGGGGGCATCTTTGACCATGCGTTTTTTCCCTAACGGGCAACTATCTATTAAAGCATCTGTTATGCTTTTATTTAAATTACCTACAGCTCTCTCTAGCTCAGTTGGGGTTCTGGGTATACCAGATATGCCGTTGGAGAGGTTGAGCTCTAGGGTAGACTTGAACTTTTCCCAGTCTGTTTTTCTGGGGTTCCTACTGGGGGTGCTGCTATCCGTATTTAGCTGTAGCTTAAATAGGATGATTTTATGGTCTGACATGGATTCCTCTGGAGAGACATGCCAGTCCCTAAGGTGAGGTTTTATGGACCGACTGACCAGGGTGATCTAAGACCTCCTCTCTTACTCTTGTAACAAATGTCAGAGTAGTTCGGTGTTCGAATTGTTCCTGCACATATCTTGGATTTTCTGTGTGTCACTATTTCCTTTGCAGGGTTTGTCCAAACACAACTTATCGTGGCTCCCGAGTCTAATAAGGTGATATATTCCTTGCATTCGATTGTCACGTTTGTCAATAATATATTTTTATTATCAAATATTTGCCTACAAATAGTTTTATATTTTTTGATACCTTTACCCTTTTTAAAATGGATAAAAAGGAATTAATGGTTGTGTGGAAATATATGTAACAGGCAGAAGGAGGCATCTTCGACCCCATAAAGTATATATATTCTTCATCAGGATCAACAGCCGAGTCGAAATAGCCATGTCCGGCTGTCTGTCCGTCTGTCCGTCCATCCGTCTGTCCGCCTGTCCGTCTATATTAACACGCGGATCCCAGGGACTATGAGAGCTAGCGACTTCAAATTTAAAATATAAGTTCTAGTGTACCAGGCGCAGATTAAGTTTGCTTTGTATTATCGATAACTGCGTTAGTTTCTCAATTATCGATAAATTTCGATTTGCGATAGTAATAAATTCAACAATTTAAGAGGCAGGGGTTTCTAATTTATACATAATATGCTTATACATATTATTGATCAATTGCCAAATTTTATTAAGATCGGACAAGAAACACCAAAGTTATAGTCGAAAATATATTCTCATATGATCTCATTTATATTAGCAGCAGCACGCATTTTCTGTATGCATAATTAGGCGAGCGCATGTGTGAGAAAGAGATGGCTTGATAATCTACGCTAGCGTCAATATATTCTTCCGCAGTTTTTGAGTAGGGAACGTCAAATTTGGTAGGTATATTACTGGTAGTCGCCTTTAAGAACCGATGACAAATTTGTGGTGCCACGCCCACACCTGCGCCTATAATCGAAAATTCCGATTGTAAATCGATAACTCCGTATATCTCCGAACATTTTAAATATAGAGTAACCAAACTTGGAAGGTAATTTGCTGGTAACCTCCTCCAAAGATTGGCATACCAATTTTTGGACCACGCCCACATCCGCCGTCCCCAGGAACTTCGTCCCTAGGAATTTAAAATGCGCATATCTGCCGTAATTTGCAAGCTAGAGTCGCAAAATTTTGCAGGTATGTTACTGGTAACTCCCCCAAAGATCGATAAAAAAATTGGATGGCCACGCCCACTCCATCTACCTGAACCGATAAACCTGTTGGTGTAAATCGATAAGCCCATATATCTGACGCAATTTGAAAACTTAAGTCACCAAATTTTAAAGGTATATTGCAAGTAACACCCTTCATAAATGTGGAAAACAATTTTTGGACCACGCCCACTCCCGCCCACAAAAAACGATAAATGCCTGTATCTCCCGCAATTTAAGAGCTACAGTTACCAAATTTAGAAGGTATATTACTAAGATCGAACTCCAAAATTTGGGCCACGCCCACTCCCGCCCCCAAAACCGATAAACGCCCATATCCCCCCGAATTCAAGTATTTCTTAACTGTACACAAATAAAGGTATAATAGTATTTCGCTGTCGGTTACGTCCGACTGCAACGTTCTATCTTGTTTTTTTGTTGTGCGAGGAGCCATATAGCCGTGGTCAACATGCATGAATGGGTATGTGTGTATATGCATGGCCATGGCATATGCGCCCCTCACAGCAACCGTCGATCAGGCGGAAATCCGGCCCCGATGCAGTTGCGGCGAATTCGCTCTCTTTCGTCCTCTCTCTTTCTAGCGCAGGTAGTCAACCATTTGAGCGTGTCTGACACACATATCCATGAGAATATGTACCGTTGGTGTGGGAGCAGTATTGCGGGTGTAATACTGCCATCTATACTCACACCAGCGGGAGACAATGGTTGGCGCCAGCAAATGGCAGGGGAAAGTTACCGAAAAGATCACGCCACCGAAACGATCACGCCACCTCGGTACAGTCCTGGCAAAAGGTCGACGAATGGCCTATATAAGGAGCGTCGCAGCGCAATAAGAATCGCGATGAGAAAGCAATCAAGTGAGAGCAGTGAGTTGATGATACTTCGCATCATTCAACATAACAAAAACACACACAGATCACACAGGACATTGAGGTCTTGAAACTGGAGAATCACGAAATCCTTGAGTAGTAGGGAACTGAGGATTCTATGACAGTAAGTGGTTTTGAATTTTAATTGCCCCATTATATGAGTTGATTTTTAAGGGTGGGTTCATTGGTAAGAGGAAAATCAATTGTTACTTCTCTTTTCTCACCTTCTTTCTCATTGGCTAGAAATCATGGGACACCTCATACCTGAATGTTTTCCCACATCAAGATCAGCTAGCAGGTACCGCACAAATGTACAGGTATGAGTTGTTTTTTGAGGGCGGAAAGCAGTGTAAAAGCAGTTATCGCTTTTCTTTTCTCACCTTCTTTCTCGTTGGCTAGAAATCATAGGACTTTTCATACCTGTGTTTTCCCACATCATAATTGTAGCATATTTTAAGGTAACTATTGTTAAGTAGGAATTTCACGTGTACTTTTGTCAAGTGCTGCCACCTTTTTGTGTTTGTGTGTGTGTTTTGTACTCACCCTTTTTACAGTGCACTCTGTGTGAGTGACACTCCCTATGATATGCTATGTCTTTATACTATTATACCAAAATGGTATAATTATACTATTATACCAAAATGGTATAATTATACTATTATACCAAAATGGTATAATTATACTTGTTTGGTTACGCAGGCATCCGCGCCAAACAACAATTAAAGCAGCTTCTCTTTTTATATTTTTGTCTTTGATAAGTTATGCTCTGCGCAGCATAAAGAGCAAATTAACGTAACGTTCAAAACTGTTGTTTTGTATATGCTCATCGGCATTTCGTTTTATTGCATTTGTTTTCACTTTGCTTGCCCTTTGCCTTTGCTGAGCGCAAGCAGCAGCTGCAATTCGGCAGCTAATTAGTTCTATTTGGTCAATCGAGAATTCAAGTCGCGGCACGGTATTCGACACCGCTTGCCAAAAAATTAATTATTATGCAATTAAAAGTGCAAAGCTCAACTCGGAGCTCATAACTAACAATTGTAACTATCTTTAAGTTTGGCCACGAGGGCAAATAAACTATATTTAATAGAAAAGCAAATTTCGGTGCGTTTCTATTTATTTGTGTGACTTTTG
Source organism: Drosophila kambysellisi (assembly GCA_035042185.1). Classification (NCBI taxonomy): domain Eukaryota; kingdom Metazoa; phylum Arthropoda; class Insecta; order Diptera; family Drosophilidae; genus Drosophila; species Drosophila kambysellisi. The sequence continues at coordinate 9,552 of JAWNLS010000436.1, forward strand.
AAAAATTCGATAGCTATTGGAAAAGCTCAATAGCTCAACATTGGTGACCCCGACGTGATTTCAATTAGCTCTGTTTGTTTAAATAAATACAAATTATTTAAAGTAAAGAGTTAATAAAACTCGCGCCCGCGCTCTTGTATTGTTGTCGATATTCTCGGTTCGTTTTGTGCTCACTTTCGGTTCAAGTGTTTGACCTCAAATTGACATTGGCGCCTGCGCAGTCGATTCGCTTATCTCGTTTGCCTAAACAGTTGCAGCAGCCGTTTCTGCATTGTTATTGTTTGTCCCATTTCGTTTTGCTTGCGCTTATGAACAAAGTGTTTGCCCAATTGACATTGCGTTGCTTTGAACTTGTGAAATTCCGTGATTCCTAAGGGAATATTTAAAAATGCATAATTCTGCTGCCGTTCAGTCTCGTACTGCCCCGTTTTACAAAGCCAAGGCCAAAGCTATTGATGAGCAGGTAAAACGGATGGCCAAAGCAATCGATCCGGAGCAAATTGTGCGAAGAAGAGTTGGCTGTTCGGCTCAAGGCGTTGGAAAGTGCTAAGCAGGCATTTTACAATATGCATGACGCGTTGGAGGAGCTGGATTATGATGAAATCGGGAGTGAATTATGGGCATGACTTATCAATATTAGTTGAAACTAGCTTGCGACGCGAAATTAACAAACGAAAGTTATCGTCGCCGTTGTGCTCGACTATGAGGCAAGAGTCCTGTGGTGACAATCACACCTTGTCTCAAAGCCGAATCCGGTTGCCTGAGATCAAACTGCCCGAGTTTAGTGGAGGATATACACAGTTTGCAGAGTTCATAGCGATGTTCTCTTCAATCATTGATGCGGACTCAGGACTTTCGGATGTGGAGAAGTTTCAGCACTTGCGATCGTGTCTGAAAGGATCAGCCTTGGATAGTGTTTCTTCGTTGGAAATCAGCAGCGCTAACTATCCAGTTGCATTGGAGCTGCTTAAAAAACGGTTAAACAACAAGCGTCTCATTTTCCAAGCACATATCACGGAGATATTGGGATTAGATTGCATCGAGTCGTCATCAGCGGTAAAACTTCGAACCCTTTCGGATACGGTTAACTCCAACATGCGCGCTCTACAAAGCCTGGGCAACGTTCAGCAGATTGCGGGTTTCATTATCGTGCACAGTTTGCTGCAGAAAGTGGACAAGGCAACGCAGATCAGTTGGGAGGAGACAGCACCGATGGAAACTATTCCGACTTGTGAGCAGTTCTTGGAATTTCTGGATCGACGATGTCAAAGGTTGGAAAATGTGGAACACGCTATGGCAACGTATACGCCTAGCTCTAAGGTGGGAAAAAGTAGTACAATCGTTAACACTAGCAGAAAGGCCTTTGTCGCTACTAACTCCAACACAAATAAATGTGTTTTTTGTGAGACCTTTGGCCACTTAATTTATAACTGTTCCCGTTTTGGAAATCTGTCTCCGCAACTGCGTTTACGAGAGGTAAAGAAGCTCAACCTTTGCATTAATTGCCTGTGTAAAGGTCATCGGCTAAAGGAG
>JAWNLS010000438.1:600000-762500 GCA_035042185.1 Drosophila kambysellisi
GAGTTAGAGCTCAAATGAGAAATCAATATGTTCTTGTGAGTTTTTAATATTTTTAATGTTGAATGTAATGAAATTGATTGTTTAAAGTTTGCAAAGATCTTATCAAAAATTGTAATGTTGCAATGCTTTCTCCAGAACATTTCTTTCAATGTCTCTGAGATCTTTTTATGTGTGTATCTCAATCTCATTGAAGGGAAGATAAATTAATTAAATATCAAACTTAGTTTTGTATTAATTTTTATCTGATTTTTTGAAATACGGATTGTGATCAGCGTGCAGTTTATATATCATCCAAGGTATGGCAAAGTCGACCGATTTCGACTGCAATTTTGCAACTGGTTTTCTTGTGAGTTCGCCCCATTTTCACCTGGTATTCGAGGCATTTTTTAGTATAATTTTAGGCTGTCAGTTACGCAGTTGAAATATGCAAATAAATTACACGAAACTCGTTGCGCTGAAATGCATAAAATGTATGTTAAAGGGAGCAGCATTGGGTGGGGTCAACCACCCACCTGCCTTAACCACGCAACACCACGGAGCCAGCGAACTTGGTCAGGTGGTGGTGCGAAAGCAACTGTAAATACAATTAACATGAAATTAAATGCCTGTTATTATTGTGCCGAGTTTTCTGGCTTGTTGCTTCTTGCTTGCCGAGTGCTTTTGCAACACCCCTTGTGTGGCAACACCCACCAATCCACAAACCCATCTATCCACAAATCGTCCACACGCCAAACGCGTGCAACGTTATTTGTTGACCTGCATTCAAATGCCGCCAGCTTGATTGGCATTTGCTACTTTTGGCCACAAAATTATACAAATTTCTGTGCATTTTCTTTGGGTACATTAAGAAAAAATTATAAATTTTTCACATTGATTGTTAATTTATTAAAATTTGATTAATTATTTTCTGTAATTATAATTGTCATTTGTTAACCTTATCATTTGAATTTGGCATTATGTGAGTTGAAATTTTCGCTTTTTTAATAGAATATCTTTTTAAGCCATCTTTGCTTTCAGCAAAGTGACTGATTGATGGGCTTATCAAAAGTCTGAGATGAACTAAAAATATATATATATATATATTCATGGTGCATGAATATGTGGTTTTTCACTTGGTCGTTTTGCTTATTTGGCTCATTATTATCTTAACCTGGTATCGTCTTGGGTTCTCAGCTTTGCTGCTATTGTTGATGTTGTTGTTTTTGTTTGGCTGAGTCATCAAGTAAACTGCAAACAATTAACGTTTAAACGTGGCTTCTGCCACAATCGCACACAGCCAAGTTAGTTGAGAGTGTCTATGGCCAGTTGGAATAACAGCATCCACAGGCAGCATGCAACAAATGATAAACGATGCAGCATGCAACGTGCAACAGTAGCAACAACAGCGTTTATCCTTACACTACTGATTTTGCTGCTCTGCTACTGCGATGTGCGTTTCGACCAATCCAAGATGACAATAGTAACAACTACAATAACAACAACAGCTGGAGCAACAACAACAACGACAACAATAACATCAACAACACAGGACAACACATGGAGAAGGAAAACAAATCGAGCGCTTTGCTAACTAGGCAGGCTTAACGACTCGACTAAACAGCAACAGCTGCAGCGAGGACACTACTAAAATCCCACACTACTTGCCACCCACCACCCCAGATTGAACTTACACTTGCCACCCCTTTCTTCACCGTTATTTGGTCCGTGCTGATGAGTGATATTTATGAATCACATGAGTATTTATGCGAGCCCGTGTGATTAAGGCAGTCCGGCAGGGTCGTATACTGGCACGTCTACATCTAAGTCCAGTCCTGTCCTGTCCTGTTCGCTGGACATGTGTACACACACACACACACACACACACACATGTACATGAGAGGTGACAGCTTAAGAGCGAAGCGTGCGCTTCTCTTGTTGCTTAGGATAATTGTTAAGTTAGTGTACATCCTTTTAGTTGCTGCTGTTGGTTTACACAGTAAACAAGTTAGTGCCAAGCACTTACTTAGATTGACAGAGCGAGAAAGGGAGAATGGGAGTGAGAAAGCGTTATTGCTATGATTGCTATGATTATTCTGAAGGCTTAACCCTTTCCCTTCGAAGTTCAATTAAGAAATGCAAGTAAATGTGTCATTTCCAGTTTGTAATTGTTATCTAAATTGTGTTATTTTATTATTTATTTAATAATAAATTTAGCAAATTTTTCAAAGTTTGCGGAGTAGATTAAATTTTTTTGAATTGATGATATCTTAAGAATTGAAGCTGTCACTTTTATTGCTTACAATAGAGCTTACAATATTGTTGCTCCACTTTGGAAGTGGAAAAGGGAAAGGAACAGAATAAGCAAAGAGGAAGTGCGTCAGAAACGCAATTAAAATACAATTCCAAATATGTAATACAAATGACAATGGCTAAAGCAGAAGCCAAAGGCAAAGCCAAAGCCAAAGCGAAAGCCAAAGCAGTGGCGACGATGATGCCTCTCAGCAATGATGCTTGCTTGCCGGCTCCCTTCGTCCAAGTCAAAGTCCGCGTCTGCGTCCGCGTCCACGTCCGCGTCCGCGTCCCAGTTTGCTGCCCTCGCAGCCAGACAAAGCCCGATCCCGATGACGCCAGTCGCTGTTGCAGTCGCAGTCGCTGCCGCAGTCGCGTCATCGTTCGCACAGTCGTTGACTCTGTGATTACCAGGAACAGGAGCCGGAGCAGCAGCAGCAGCAGCAACAGCAGAAGGAGCAGGAGAAGGACGAGCTAGAGTGGGAGTTGGTTGGTATGGCTACAGCTGGGCGCTACAGCAATAGCAACAGCATCAATGCTGGCCTTCGCCCCCAATGCCTCATGCCTCAATGCACTTGTCGCCGCCCGCCGCTCGGTGGCGCCACTTTGTCGCGACGCTTTTTATAATTGAAGCAAATTGTTAGACTGCGTTGGCATTCACTTGTCCTGCCAGCCTCGTGGTTGGATGCTGCGGTGGTTGCGTACACTCAGAACTCAGAACACTTTACAAAATAGCCCGAAAAAAAGGAAATAAACTGAAAACAATTCCAAATAATTTTGTTATTTTGAAGAAATATATTTTTGCAAGTGAAAATGCAAATATTTATTGGCATGTCATGTAGAGCAAATTTGTAGAAATTCTGGAGAATATATAAAAATTATTATTATAACCGTTTTTTTGTTCTTATTTTGTTTTATAAATATTAAGTTAACTTGTCGTATATTTTTTTCTCAGTGTGGTTGACTGCTTGCTTACCCCGCTTGCATTTTATCAGCTGCCTCCATTTTCCATTGCTTTCTGCTGCTGTTGTTTGCGCCGCATTGTCGCATTCCAATTACAAAACAATCATGATGAGCTCTAGATACTTGCAGCAACAACAAACAAAGTGGGTGTGCAGGAAAGGGAGGGATAGAGTGAGGGAGAGAGAGAGAGAGAGAGAGAGAGAGTGAAAGAGGGAGAGAGACATCAAGCTGTTTAGCATCCACATCATCCACGTGGTTTCAACTGAATTATTTAACAGCTCGTTAACTCTTTATTCATCTGAAGAGTCCTCGATGATTGTTCTCAATAAGCAAACAAATCACTTAACTTTAATTTAAATAACTCGCAATAATCAAGGAGTATTTCAATGATTTGTCAATTGTGGGTTTCTTTGATATGATTAGTGAGCTGTTTAAATTTATAGGATTTGTACTCTTGAAACCACTACTTACCGTAGTTTGACATGGACATTTGACAAAGTACTCTAAAACACTTTCCATTCACATACTCCAAAATGTTCTCTTCAACATATTTAAATACTATTTAATATAAATTAATAAATTAAATTAATAATTAATATTATAGAAATATTTAAATTTCATATTCATTTACGTTTGGTATTTGCTAGTAAATCTATTCTCTCTACACCAATTAAATAATAGATCGAGTAAGATAAAAATACCACTGGTAAAAGGGAGACACCACTTTAAAAACCAGCAACTTAAACAATACCAAATCGGATATATATTATATATATGTACATTCATATGTATAAATATTATGTATCAGAAACACAACTTGAAGTTATGTAACTGACATTGGACACAGCTTGTGTTGGTGTTTTGGATCGATGATGATTGAACGACGGCAAGTCTCAAATGTAGCGCCTATCTATGGTATCAGATGCCACGCCCCCTTATAGCTGTGGCAATCGCTTTGTGTTTGATGTCAGCTTCAAACGCCAGCCGCAAATCCACTTAATGCAGGTAGAGCGAAACAGAACGTAATTATTGTCATCAATTGGGCCTGGCACGTATCCTGATTGTCGGGCGCCAACTGGTGTTTGAGTGCTCCAAACTGGATGAACACACTCGACAGGATGCACACACACATGGCACAATGGCATTAGAGGACATTGTTGAGCCCTGCACTGCAATCTGGACTCCAGCTACAACGGAAGTCACTGCTTTCGAGGCTTACTCAAGCTTGTCTCTGCATGCAGCCACACTTAGAAAAAAAGTCCCACTGCAATTACAAATTGCAAACTTTAAATTAAAACCGAGAGACTTTCTTTAAGTTGTAAATAGAGAGTTTGAGAGTTAAAGATAAAAAGTGTTTTTGAAATGCATAAGTATTAAAGATATTAAATGCACAGCTATTCCAAATGTATAAAATGACTCCTGGTTTCTTAGTGTAGCGGCTGCATTCAGCTATTTGCAACTGACTAAGCTAAGCCCAACAGAGTCAAGTTTATTAATACCTGTTTAGACCAATTGCGTGTGTGTGTGTGTGTGTGTGTGTGAGTGTGTGTGTGCAAACAAACAAACACACAAATAGGCGGGGTAAGATAAATTTGTTGATTTGGTTGCATTATACGAAAGTGGTTAGAATCTTAATTGTTGCTGTATTGTTGTAATTGGAGATTGAGGACAAGAGCAAACATATTTAAGTATTTGTAAAATGCAGCGATGCTTAAAATAATATTAGTGTACAAGTTTTCCATATTGCGGACGACCTATTGACCATCAAGGCTCTCATGGATGGGCACATTTTTCTGTAAATCGAAATCCACAGTTGCCGAGACGACAAAATTAATTATCCTTTAAGAAGCAATGATGCAAAGTTACAATATGCGGATGTTACCAACTTAAGGGATTAGTTAAGTGTTCTTGGAACCACATACCAAGCACATGGCACAAACTTTACCAAACATATAATTTAACTTTGCTTATTGATTACTTAATTACATTGAGTTGTTTGCATTGCTTACATTGAGTTCTGAAGTATTGACCTTAAGAACAAGAGCATTTTCGAATCGATTTTATATCGTTGTCATTTCAAGTAGTTTTTCTATTTCAAACGATAAACTCTGCTTTTAAAGATGTTTTAGGAAACGGATCAAGAAAATATACATATATATTTTTCTTGTTAAAATTTGTTTAAAAAGTTAATTCTCAAGGCAAAGGCAATCAAGTAATCTTAAAACAAAAAACCGGTTAGGATTTCGACTCATTCCATAAGCGCTAGGAAAAGAAAAGTAAGAATGCTGTCAGTGCAACCCTTCGCAATGGCTTGTACGGCAGCCCTGGGGCTGTTTGCCACAACTCCACAAGTCAAGCAATTTCAATTCAACTGATTTTTCGCACCTCATCAGGGGGCAGAAAAAAAGAAAATGGAAATATGAAAAGACCCTGCCTCGGGTTGGGTTCCCCTTTTGTTTATTTAGAGCATAACTTTCTGACTTGGATTGCGTCTTGTTGTTGGCATTATTATTGTCTTACATTCTATCATAAACTGATTTGGGTTTGGCCCGCGGCCATCGTTTGTACAAACAACAAAAATAAACAGATTTATTATACCCACTTAACCCAAAAAAATAATAAACAAAAGAAAATACAGCATATTTGCTGTAACAGCATTTTATGTAGAAAGTGATCTTATGCGAGTTGCATACAATATAATAAAACACTATGTAATATGATGATCCATTTGAAAAATCCATTATCCAATAGTTAACCACAATTATGTATTAATTGCTATAGTCTGAGATTTTATTGGTTAAGTTGGTGTCCAGGATTCAAAACCAGAGAATGTAGTATAATTTAAATGGCAAATTTTGTATGCAAATTTGTTTGAGTCCATTAATTAATTTGCGTGCTTATGAAAAAATTGTCAGAAAGTAGTTAGTAGTGGGGTAAGTTAATTATTGAAATGAGGTTAAACAAGGGTCTAGTAGGCCTACACAATTATTTCAAGCATATTCCAATGGTGCCGCTCGTGTTTCAGTCATAGCTTCAATATATCTAACATATTATTCGAGTTCATATAAGAACGACAAAATTTGTATTTTTCGGCAAGACAAAACTTACCTAGCATAAATTAGTTAACGATTTCGAGTGTTTTTGAGGTTAATTCGTAAATTCTTTGGCTGTCCGTGACTTTTATCCGTATGACACAAATTTGTTCTATAGGTATCGCTAATAGAGAGAATCTTCTTTTGAGTTCAGGTGCCGGAGACAACAGCAAGCAGCAGCAGCAGCTTAACTGATGTCGGTTGTCACATATAGCAGCAACCGCAAGAATTCCAAGATGTCTTACGGCGGAAATTTGGGTGGTCCTCGCGCCCAGAATGGTGGATATCAGCCGGAACCGCATACAAATTTTGTGCAGCAGCAACAACACGGTCCACAGAATATGAACATGTTGCAACAGCGACGCTTATCGGACCAATCTGATCTGAATGTGAATGCTCCGAGCTTTACGCCGGCAAGTGCCCGTCGGGTGCAGCCGCAGCCGAAGCTGCAAATGGGATTCCAGAACACTGTGTTCTTTCAGACGATCATGAAGATAATGCGCATACTACGTTGTTCGGTTAGCTACGTCGACCTCATACAGTTAATGTCCGCGCGTCTGGGTCGTACGCCCGTCGAACTGAAGCGTCATGTTCCACACACTTTGGATCAAGCCGTTTTCAATGGATTTCTACGCAAGGATGGCAGTTACTACACACTGCGCTCCGACGAGGAGCAAAAGATGATTACGGAGCGCAACCAGGAGGCAGCCAAGCAGAAAAAGGAGCAAGAGAATCAACCCCTTTCTTGGCGCATCCGCTGACTAGGAACATTTGACTCCATCTCTCATCATGTGTATCGCTTGTCGAATACTGGTTGCGGAGAATCTTTTATTTTGTTAATCGTTTTGATCGTTTTTCTTACACACCCATGACTAAATTCACACACACACCCGCATATATGACAATCAAATAACTACCGAAGAAATGTGCAAACATATTTTTTGTTATGATTTTATGATCTCACCTAACCCGCAAGCATATTCAATACAATAAATTCATGTCAAATTTATAAACATTTAGTTGTTACCTTCCAAATTTGCTGCATGATTTTCTCGGAAATCCGTCCGTCCATCTGTATGAACACGCGAATCTCAAATTTTGAATCTAGGTTCTCGTATACCAGGCGCAGCTAAAGTTTGCTATATTTTATCGATAACTGCCTCACTTTCTTGATTATCGATACATTTCGATTTCCGATAGCAATATATTCCACAATTTCAGAGGCAGACGCTTCTTATTTATATATAATACGCATATGGATATTATTAATTAATTGCCCAAATTTCATCAAGATCAGAAAAGAAGCACCCAAGTTATGGTCTCATATTGAACTCATTTCTATCAGCAGCCGCAAGCAACTAATCTAGGTTGTCCGGTCTCCACTGTAAACTTTGCAGTAACTGACGTTTCCAGGAGTCATATCAAAGATTCCAGATATTAGTTAAGGCAACGGACTCTACAACACGAGTGTGTCAGCTCCAGTTAACAAAACTGTCTAGTACGACAACAGAATTATGTCAAGCATATTTCAATGGTGCCATTCGTGTTTCAGTCATAGCTTCAATATATCTAACATATTATTCGAGTTCATATAAGAACGACAAAATTTGTATTTTTCGGCAAGACAAAACTTACCTAGCATAAATTAGTTAACGATTTCGAGTGTTTTTGAGGTTAATTCGTAAATTCTTTGGCTGTCCGTGACTTTTATCCGTATGACACAAATTTGTTCTATAGGTATCGCTAATAGAGAGAATCTTCTTTTGAGTTCAGGTGCCGGAGACAACAGCAAGCAGCAGCAGCAGCTTAACTGATGTCGGTTGTCACATATAGCAGCAACCGCAAGAATTCCAAGATGTCTTACGGCGGAAATTTGGGTGGTCCTCGCGCCCAGGATGGTGGATATCAGCCGGTACCGCATACAAATTTAGTTCCCCAAGTTAGTGATTACAATATGCGTACGCCGTGGAATGCGAGGATTCCGGAGCAGCAGCAACAACACGGTCCCCAGAATATGAGCATGTTGCAACAGCGACGCTTATCGGACCAATCTGATCTGAATGTGAATGCTCCGAGCTTTACGCCGGCAAGTGCCCGTCAGGTGCAGCCGCAGCCGAAGCTGCAAATGGAATTCCAGAACACTGTGTTCTTTCAGACGATCATGAAGATAATGCGCATACTACGTTGTTCGGTTAGCTACGTCAACCTCATACAGTTAATGTCCGCGCGTCTGGGTCGTACGCCCGTCGAACTGAAGCGTCATGTTCCACACATATTGCATCAGGCCGTTATCAATGGATTTCTACGCAAGGATGGCAGTTACTACACACTGCTCTCCGACGAGGAGCAAAAGATGATTACGGAGCGCAACCAGGAGGCAGCCAAGCAGAAAAAGGAGCAAGAGAATCAACCCCTTTCTTGGCGCATCCGCTGACTAGGAACATTTGACTCCATCTCTCATCATGTGTATCGCTTGTCGAATACTGGTTGCGGAGCATCTTTTATTTTGTTAATCGTTTTGATCGTTTTTCTTACACACCCATGACTAAATTCACACACACACCCGCATATATGACAATCAAATAACTACCGAAGAAATGTACAAACATATTTTTTGACAAGATTTGATGATCCCACAAGCATATAATATTATAATAAAGACAAATTTATGTTGACGAACATTTAATTTAATGTTTAATATTTGTTTAACTGCATAAAAGATTTTTTTTTTGGTATTAGTGCCTTATCAATACAAATCGTCCAAAGCATTACCTGTGAACCAATAAGCCATCTCCCATAAAAACTAACCATTTTTAGATGGTTTTTATTTTCAATATAAATACAGAAATGCTCAACTAAATCTGCCTTAGCATCTGTACTTAACTACAATTTTTATAGTTGATCACCTTGAAATGAATCCTTACCTACCCACCTGTTATCCTAAAATTTATACGTTTTGATATTCTGGAAAAAGGAAGAGTTATCGATAAAATAAAATATATTCGATATGCGTATAGGAAACGAAAACTTGTATTCGAAAATTAAAGTATTTAATCATCATTGTCTCTAAGATGTCTAAGTCGACTCTCCTGCTTACATTGATCAATAATATATAATTCTAATCTAATAACATAATTTTGATTTTTTTGCACTTTCGAAGTCAAACTGTCTCCTACCGAATGCCAGGTTATTTTATGATGTGAGTATTCTCCGGGCTACGGCTGGACTTTTCCGTGGATGCATTGGGATTGTGACTTAGTCCTCGCTGCTCATTCGCATTGAATCGATTCCGCACTATCGAGTAGCGATTGTCTTTCATTCGCAAATGCCCATAGATGATGGCATCATGGAGGTTGACGGTAATCTGACGCTTCAGCTCCTCATCGCAACGATTCAAGCGCTCTGCGACGGCCTCAACGATCTCCTGGTGGGTCAGCGGTCGATCCGATTCCGCGATCACATTCAGAATGTTGCTGAACAAATTGGGTATTAGTTTCCGTCGCGGCGCTTGATTAGGACCTTTGTGTCTCATGGTGATGCCATCAAAAATCGGAGCAATTATATTACCAAACAATTTCAATTTAAATTTTTAACTTTGAATTTGACATTTTAAACCTGTGTCACAGTTTAATTTTTTATTGACAAGTTATGAATACTATTTCGTTATTGTCCCTTAACTAAATTAATAGGAACAGATCAGCTGAAGACATTAAAATATCTTAAATAAGTTGATTTAAATAGAGAAACACAAAACATTCAGAAACACCTATCTCAGACATGGCTACCTTTGCAAATCGGAACTCATCTGATTCTGCTGGTGAAGCTAATCAATGTTGCATATAAATATATATACATATGTGTATAACTATGGTTATAGAAATCTCACGAAATCTCCCTACGAACAAATTTAGGGTACCCAGTCCAACATATGCAGAATACTCAAATGTTTTGAAGAACATTTGCACTAATTTATACAACTCTATTTTTTAATTATCCAATTAGTTTTTTTTTTTTTATTTTTATGTTCGCAGAACGTTAAATTTTTGTTATTCTCCTATTAAATCTTGCCAAACAAGAGACCTACAAAACATCCAGCGAAATGACAACGCTCGAATGTTGTCTTTTGCTCGTGGATCGCTTCATTGTTCATTTAGATTTGAGTGCAAAAAAATTAACCAAACACTTGAGTATTTGTAATTATATTGAGGCAAAAGCTGAAGGCACTTTAAGTGGTACTCAAAAAAAAAAAAAAAAAATGTGAAAAGAAGAAAATTAAGGAAATAATGTAAGAAGGAAAATAATATAAAAGAAACCTAAGAGCGAATTTGACGTTTCCCTTTTGCTTGGCAGCAACATCTTCTTCAGCTGCGGTCGGCAAACATACAGATAAAAAGATATACAGGGATGGTGAGGGTGAAGGTGGCAGGGGAAGGGGCCAAGTTGCGGTTGCGACTCTGAGGCAAAGAATTTTTTGTTATCGATTTGCAGTTAAAGTCTAAAACGCCATAGACAAGATGTGTCGGCTGCAATTTCGCGACTGAAACTGAAAACGAGCGAAAGGAACCACCACGTCTCGAAATTTGCATAAAGCTTTACGTGGGCGCGACAGATACAACAGAAACAGATACAGATACAGATACAGATGCAGATACAGATGCACAGATACAGATACAGATGCAGACACATATCGAGCGATTGACAGGGGTGATATCTGGCTGGGGACTAGGAAACTTCAAGACTGGGCAGCATCATTGTTACGAACGTCTTTGTTGTCAATTGTTGTTGTTGTTGTTGTTGTTGCAATTCTTGTGGTTGTTGTATCTGCCACGTGTCAGTGGGTATTTAGATAACTGCAAATTTCCATTGGACGACGACGACGCGTTTACACAATAACCGCAGCCTGATTGAAATCAGCTTGAGTGCCATTCACATTCATCTGACACAGCTACACAGATGAGTTTTATGTGTGTGTGTGTGTGTGTGTATGTGTATGTGTGTGTATGTGTGCAACAGCGTAACACACACCACTCATGATAAGCCGTCAACTTATGACTTTGGGCCACAATTAGCAGGCCAATAAGGAAGCTCTGTTAACATTTGCTCGTCGAATGTTGTTATTTTTTATTAATTTTTCATATTTGGCAAAATTGACTTCTCTTCTACATTTTTACGTAATAAATAAATTCGTATTGTTTGGTGTTAACGTTAATAAAAAATAAATAAGCAACAGCATATTTATTAATCAACCTAATCAACCTATGTGACTTGCAAAGTGTATTTTGAATTTTCCCAATCTATCTTTCTATTCATTTATAGTATCCGTGGATTGGAACGAATAGTATGATTCTTCAGTCTGCAAGGGTATGCAGTATTCGGTCTTTCATTCTTTCATTTTCTGCCAGTCACCAATGATTTTGGCATGAACACAAAATGTGGCTAGTACTGTTGCCATATGAGGTTTGCGATTCAGATGGCTTCCGATTTCATTTGTTCAGCTGCCGGAGTTGATTAGCAAGTTTGGTTGACAGACCGACAAAGTTTTGTATCCATTTCCATTTTCGTTTATTTGATATACGTACAGATATAATTTAACTGGGGGCATTGCGTTGGTCGGTTTAATTATGACTGACACTGTTGCCAACCGCTACACAGTTAGGTACTCGTCAAGTGGCCACATAGAAAATGAAGCACAGACAAGTTGATCTAATCGGCCGCAAGTGATTAGACAAAGTCCCAAAAATGCGTGTGTGTGTTTCTATGTGTGTGTGTGTGTGGATGACTAACATTTAAAATCAGCTTTTGCTGAAAGTTTGCAATCCCCACCAAGACGACTGCACACCACGCTCCCTTGCTGCTAACCCTAAATGCCACACACACACCCACGCAATTAACCGAAACTTTTACGGCGACTTTACCTTCCTCCTCTCCTTCCCCCACCCCCACCCCCACCCTACAAACCATTAATTCCCTCGTTCACATTTCTTGCCCTAGCCAAGAGTTATTGTTTGCAATCAGGCAAAGAAGCAGCCAGCATCTTGGCCAAATGATATACGAACGTATCGCACATAATTCATTTTACGTTTACGTCTACCGATACAACCATTTGCCATTCCCATTCCTCACACCCCACCCTGGCACCAGTGGAGCGTATAAGTGTCGTCCTGCCTGGTCAATAACTGGTCCCAGACTTCTCAAACATCGTATAGCATACCACATACCACAATGGCGTCGCTTTGGCGTTGGCGACGCGAACGCGGACGCTGACATCAGCCATTTAATGCCCATCTCCATCTCCATCGCCATAGCCATAGCCAACCCCATCCCCATCCCCAATCCTCTTCATTAGTGGAGCAATGAAACACAGTGGTGTTGCTTGGAGTGCTGCAAAAGGGGGTAAATAACACTTGGACGTAACATTTTGATGCAACATGCTTTGGTGTTTCTGTATTACCATTATTACATTTAAATTGCGAAACATGAAACAGAATTCATATTAATCGAGAATATTTTTGTACTATGGGATCGGAGTGAAATACTCTATTGTAATGAACCTAGGGTAAAAATAAAAAAATAAAAATACTAAGCTCAAACTTTTAAGTGTTGCAAACATTTTCTTTTCAATGATAGTTCAACATCTGGAATAAACTGATTGTAAAACATCGTCATATTTTCTAAGTATTTATTAATTATTCGTTTCCCACTAACGTATCTCCCAATCGGACGCCACTGGGATGGACTTGAAATCGAAGCTGGTCGCACATATAATAAGGATGCGGATAATATCCGAGGCAGCTGAAAGCGGAAAAGTTTCCATCATTTTGTGCTTTTTGTTGGTGCTGTGAATGGACTATGGTCTATCTATTGCTATCCTGGGATTGCAGTTTAAGTGTCGATTTGTTTTCCCTCTCCCCACCTATACTGGATTTCCTCTTCAATTCCAGATTTATAAACGCAGCACGCGATGAGTAAAATAAAAGCAGAAAAAAGTTGCGTGTTTCTCGAATGATGTTTCAGCGAAATGTGCTCAGATTTTTGTTGCTGTTGGCATTGTTGTTGTTGTTGTTGTTGTTGTTTTTACTGACACACCCTGTAGGCGTCACTAATCTAATTTGCAGTTATTGGCGGCCAGATTAGAACACACGCTACACATGTGTGTAATGCGTATAACGTGCCCCTCCCCACGAAAAAAAAATAAAATAAAATAAAAAAAAGAATACAGAAATTTCCCATTTTCATTGTTTTCTGCTATTGCTGAGCATTTTGTGTGGCGCACAACGGGAGGCAGCCAAACCAACCCAACCACCCACTCCGACCATTCCACCACCCACCACCCTCCAAATTACCGCACCGCCTGGCATACATTAGTCTAAGCTGTGCAAGTGCAAAACATAATGAAAATTATGTCAGTTTGATAAGATTTTCGATGTGGGGCTTGAGTGCTATTGATGTGTAGCTGCCTCTCTCTGGGTGTGTGTGTGTGTGTGGCATGGTGTGGTGAAAACTTTTGCCACTTTAAGATTTGTTGGGACTGAAACTAACTCGCACTAGGCGTCTTTACTAAACGGGGAAATGTTTGTTTTAACTGCTTACATCAAATAACACTTTGAGTATACTTTAGCAATAATAGAGCAATTTTACGAGTGCGATAATTAGTTATGCGATATGCAAGTAATTTTATATATATAAATATATATACCTGTTAAGGTGTTTTTTTTTTAGTTGCAATTAACAATTTATTATTGGCTTTAATATGCTCGCTTAAAACGGATTTTAAAGAATAATTATTCTGTAAACATAAAACTATCTAAATCATATTATTTAATTAACAATAATTTATTATTTATTATTACAATTACTTTAATTAATTAATAATATTAATAACAATAATAAGAACGCTAATAATTAATAGTAAAAAATACTTTCAGATAATTACAAATTTTTTAAATTACACAACTGCAAATTTAATGCTCTCCCATACCTACAAAGTTAGTTAGCCCAAATACCATATGTCTATATATGTACATATATGTATGTATGTCTGTGGCATCACCAGCTATTGTCGGCTCCTCCACTTTGTTATACAAGTGTGAGTAGGGGACTGAGCTGTCATTTCTGTAACGGGCAACATTATCAATGTGTGCAGCAACTGGCCATTGACAACGCCTATCAAATTAAGCAAAACAAAATTGCATTAGGGCGGAATGTGGCAACAATAGAGTGCACATGGGTTCCAGTCTGTCTCACTCACTCTGTGTGTGTGTGTGTGTGTGTGTATGTGTGTGTAGTCAGTGTCGGCACAGTCAAAATTATTCATTGCACAATGCGGTCCAGACAATTTATGCTAATCAACATCAATCGATTTGTGTGCCATGCATATGTCCAAACCATGAAAAGCGGCAAAACACAACACAAGAACGATGGCCTTTGTGGAGTCTGAATATGGATTTGGTTTTTATTGCTGTTTATTGGGGCTGTATTATGGTCAACGATTCAATGGCAATTGCTGGCATTTGACCAAAGAGGGTGGTTGCAACGACAATCACAGCAAATGGCCAATTGCATATAACGAAGTGAACGCAAGTCTCTTTTCTACTACTGGTTGATGTTGATGACTCGAAAAGTGCATCAAATGGACCTGTGACAGCAATCAATTAGTATACCACAATGCTTAACAGATTCTACACAAATTGTATAACACTTTGTATACCAGTTTGATTAAGAGTTACATTTGACTTAAGCTCCTTTAGTAGTAGTGAATGTCTTAAAATGCACTCTCGTGTATACCACAGTGTATAACAAATTGTATAACAATTTTATAACACTTTGTATACCAGTTTGATTAAGAGTTATATTTGACTTAAACTCCTTTAGTAGTAGTGAATGTCTTAAAATGCACTTTCGTGTATACCACAGTGTATAACAGATTGTATAACAATTTTATGTCACTTTGTATACCAGTTTGCTTAAGATTTACGTTTGACTTAAACTCCTTTAGTAGTAGTGAATGTCTTAAAATTCACTTTCGTGTATACCACAATGTATAACACATTGTATAACAATTTTATGGCACTTTGTATACCAGTTTGCTTAAGATTTACGTTTAACTTAAACTCCTTTAGGTTAGGTAGTTAGGCTACCTAACCTAACCTAAACTCCTTTACTTTGCCACTCACTTTACATACTTATTGTACTTAAAAAAAGATTCGACATCGGATTACCATATCATATAGCTTACATAGCAACAATCGGGCGAAACATTAGTTTAATTTGGTATGCGAAACTATTGTGTAATTGAGGAGAGCAGAGCTTGGCGAGTATATTAGGCATATTTGTTAGCAGCAGCTGCCGGCGTTGCAAACAGCAAACAGAGCCAAAGACTGAGAACCAAACACGGAGCCACCAACTTAGCCGCAGCGCCGCAAGATTGCTAAGCTACAAACACCGCACCATCACCACAGCACCACAACACCACCACCACCACCACCACCTGTGCCGAACAGCGCGAAACAGTTTGCAGTTTATTTGGAGCGCTTAGGCACACATGTTGTCATCAGTGCCATCATCAGGCTCGTCATCTGGTTTCCTGGGGCATGCTCATGAATTTTCACTCTATGGCAAATGAACTTGGCCCAGCTGCACAACTGGATAACGAGCCACACACACGCACACCACATTCGCCTATACACCCAAAAATAACAGAATTTAAAAAAGCGAAAGAAACGCACATAACTGAAACTAGTTGAGTTCAAATACACTTTTGCTGATAAAAGTTAGCAAAAGTGTAAATAAGTATTATATGGATTTTGATTTAAGTACATCTGCGAATCTGCAAAGTTCAGTTTATAAATTTATTAACCGCTTTTGTAGAACATGTTAGTTAAATTGGCTGAAACCACACTGCATTCATAATATATATAATTAATGACTGTAAAAAGACACATTCAGTTTTTCAATCGAAATATGATTAGATATTACAATTCTTGAGATATCATCCACATATTCAAATGGATTATTTTTGGAATAGTTACACACTTGCCTTAAAAATCACAATTCCTGTTGGGAAGGGCATTAAAAATGTTCGGAGGCTTGTGCAAATATACTCGATTTTCGCTGTGTTTGGACAAATTTTCGTAAATTTTATTTTGCTCTGAGCGAAAATAGAGTGGAGAGGAGCAGGGAAGGGGTGAGGTGACTTGGGATTGGGTTGGGCAGTTTTGTGATTGTTTGTTAGCTGGATTCGGTGTCATAATGCCAATCATTGAATTTTGGAATAGGCTCAGCAGGCGTAAATCTGTCACATTTCAGCCAAAACCAAAACAGAGAAATTTAGAAACCTAAGCGAAATCAGAAAAAGCAGAAAACCATTTTCAGTTCTTGTTGTTGTTCAAAATTAAAGGAGTCGTGCGAAAAGAAGTTAAAGAGAACACATAATTTATATACTATATATATTTATATAAGCGTATATGTGGTTTTGAATGTATTTACAGATATACAGAATGTACATATAGATATATATTTTTGGGTATACGCTTAAGTTTCGTAACTCAGTGGAAATAAATAATTACAAAAAAAAATAGTATTTTCGCCGATGAGTATGTTACTGAAGGATCAGTCTTTGCTCCAAGATGTTGCCAAGGTTTTCGTAGTTGGTAAGAAATAACAAAGCGTTGTTAGAATTAAGCTAATTAATTAATGAATTCTTGGTAATACTAGTATTATAACTAATTAATTATTATTATTTATCATCATCGAGAGCCGACAGCAAAAACCCCTAAGAAGGAGAAAATTTCTATAAAAAATTTCTAAATTTACGAAAAAATGTCTCGAAAAAATTTTTTAAATTTGTTGGAGAAATATTTCTTAATAATAGAAAATATTTGTAAAATATTTTACTTTTACAAAAAGAAAAACCGTGCCTTTTAGGAAAACCCTACTTCCGTTGTTGTAAATATATATTCTGAATAATTAGTTATCCTTGGCGTCAAAAGTATTCGAATTTTTAAAAAAAAACGGATTTTTTCTTATCTTTTGATACTCACACATACGACCAGTTGCATGTTTGTTTGAGCATCGCTTACGACCTACAGTTAGATAGGGTATCTGCTAGTCAACCTCTATTGACTAGAGCATTCTAACTTTTTTTTGGTGAATAATTCTGATCGTTTTACATTTGGTAATCGGTTCCTATTTGCAGGCCTGGCTCTGCGCTCTTATGTGACCGATGGCTCTGGCGATGGCAATCAGCGCAGAACCAGTTTTGGACACGAGTTGTCGCGTCGCATTTGCATGGCCAGCAATCGCTCGAGGACGATTTGTCGTCGCCGCCGCCCGAAGTTCCTGACCCTGGAACTTATCAAGGATTATGATATGCAGTACAAGAAGCAGCGTGAGCTCGCTAGACAGACTCGCGAGCTTATGGCCACCAATAATTTAACTTCGTAAATAAAAACTGAACCCGAACACTTTTTGTTTAAAGGCACGCATTTTTTCACCAAGGAACAGGTATTGCAATTAAGTAAATCATACTGTGGAGCTATAATTTCTAACATCCTTAAGCTACCAAGCTTGGGATCTGCTGAACCGAAACTTCCTGCTTGCCTCACAACACAGATTCAGTGATGCCGATTTGGCTTTTTTTCGTGTAAGACGAATGGAAAAAAGTCAACAACAGTTTTAGAATTATAAATAAAATGAGCTTAGAACTTTTCAAATGTAAATTTTAACCTTAAATTTGATATTTCCATTATTAGAGTCATAGGTCATACTTTAGCTAATAATTGTTTTATTATAAATACAAATATTCCACGAGTTTCGTGAGTCATTTAAAAAAAATAATCAATTTTAAAATTATAAATCGATAAAATTTAATAAAATAAATTTTAGTAGACCAGCATTTTATTGCATAAAGAGGACGTCTTAAGCTAAAATTTAAATTAAAATAAATACTAAAAAGCATAATTAAAATACGAATTAATTATGCAATGAGAAGAACAAAGGTTACTTAAATAAATGAAAATAATAATAATATGAGTTTCAAATAGCTGAAATCATTTGTATTTGCATAAATATAGTACAGATAAATGGAATATATATAATATATATAAATCGCCTTCAGGTTTTTCAAATTAAAAAATAAAAATACAACTGGCTTGCTTCGTGCTCATCACTGGAACTCAAGCTGAAGCTGGAGCTGACGAGTGAAGGCAACTTTCGGCAATGAAGTTCAATGCTTGGTTGGCGTGGCAGCCCGAACGATGGCTTAACACATCCTGGCAGGATATGCACACGAGTGGCAAGCACCTACTTGCCTTAAGGTGGTGCCACGTGGGAGCTGCCGGGTGGGTGTTGCAATAGTTACACGCAGTGGCATGCATGAGCATTTGTAAGACTTGCGCTGCATTGTTCCTGCTTAATTGTCTGCAAGGACAACCAGCCAGGCAGTTAGGTAACCTGCCTGCTGCCGGCTGCCTGCTGCCTGCTTGCTGGCCAGGATTTGCCAGTCAGTTGAATAATTTTTGCAATTGTCGCAACCCATAACTTGGCAGCAGGCAGCAACTTCAACACGCAGAACCAGGTGGGCCGCTTCACACTCAAAAAAAAAGAAAAAAACAAAAATAATTTCTGGAAATTCGCCATAAAAGTAAATCCATCTTTTCCGTGTTCTATTTTACTAATGCTTGGAAAAACAAGAATGAACGGTTTCTGCAGGCATGTTGAAGAATATATTTTTTTGCAGAATTTATAAAGCTGATCGATTTTTATCTGATGTAGATAATTTTTTATTCAAATGTTAGGTATATAAAAATGTTCCACACAAGAACTCATATTTCGACCGATCATTCGATCGTACTGCATCCTGGCGAAATTTTATAAAGATAACTTTAAAACTGAGGAACTCAGAAGCAGATAGACGTACAGACGGCAAACAGATAAAACTCGATTATTTTTTCCAAGTGTACTTGCACCTGCACCTGTTCCAGAACACGTTCCCGTTCCTGTTTACGTGTGCCTCTGATGTCGTGGCATCCTGTGCGGCGCCTGTTTTTGGCCAGGACATTGCCGCAGCAACAACTTCATTGCTGTGCATTTGCCAACTGGCAACTTGGGTGAAACTTTTGAGTGTAAATAATTGTCAGTGCCAGGACTGAGAAAGAAATACAACCGCAAACATTTTGCACCAGCTCACTTTTTATTCTTGTTGTTGCTGTTGTTGTTGTGCGGAAAGTGTTTTCCTTCTCGGCTGCTCAGCATTTATGGATATTTATATGCCTTGTGCAACCACCAAACCAAAGGACCACCATTGTCCCCACTTGGTAGCAGCTCCAATTAGTCGCGTTGAGGATAAACGTCAGGCTCGGTGTCTGTCAGAACTCTCCGCATCTCTGGCCATCTGTCACCATCAGGACGCAAAGTTTCCCCTAGCAACAAACAAGCAGCATTTCTCTTCTGGCTGTCCTCTAGGGGCACACACACACACTCACACACACACACACACACCGAGACTCTCACGCACATATAAATGCATTATTTGCATCGAAAAGTTTCAGTGGCACAGAAAACATCTAAAAGTGCTTTCGACTGTGGTAGTTGCTTGTGGCATTTTGCAACACTGCAACGAGAAAAACCATGAATAAAATTTCGATAAGTAAAAGATTTCATTATTTGTGTATTTATTATTTCTGATTTAAGCTCAGCGAACCACATTTATGGCTATAATTTGAACTGCAGAATATATTATGTCATACATATATAAATATTTATTCTTAAGAACCATTATAAATATGGAAATATTGGATGCGTTTTCGAAAACATCTTCAAAAATTAACAAAAAGTGTGTTATATGATTTTTTGTTATTAATCACAGCTTATAACTGCACAATATCAAAAATGTTTATGCACTCATATAGTGTTGCAAATGTGACCCTATTATAAGCAATGTAACAATCTGGCAACTCTTTATCTTAAATTTTGCATTGCTTTATTAATTCGTATGTAGTCAAATATGAATTTGACAATAGAATACAAAACACACTTCGATTTAGACTGCCAAATGAGTCGCGTTATTATGCAAATAAACCCGATTCCTGCAGTATGTAATAAACCCAACATATAGTAAAATCATATATTATTTTAGAAACAAATCTGTCTCTCGCTCTCTGCCTAACTTAAGTCACTTCCAAAAATAGAAAGCCTGGCAACACATTTAATATTGGAATTCAGTTGTAAAATTTCGTATTCAATAAAATGGAAGGAAAGAAATTTTATATTCTAAGCAGCAATCTTAATCCATTCGTCGACAGCTTTCGTCCAGCTGGTCCGGTAGCTTCGGATGCCGGAGACAATGTATTGGAACCGACGCAGCAGGAACTAGAGTCGATGAGTGATGGCTCCGAACTAGATCAGGCGTTGCATGAGCAGCAAATACAAAATGGGTACAACTACGAACCGCAACAGCCGCTGCAACAGCAAATGCCGCAGCAACTACAGCAGCCGATGGAGCAACAACAACTGCAGCCATTGCAGCAGCAACAGTCGCAATATCAATTGATTTCAAGTGATACCAACAATTGGCAATTGCGTAATAATCAGCTGGTGCAGCTGCAAGACCAACTGCCACAACAACAACAGCAGCAGTCACTCCAGTACGTTGCTTATGACAATAACTATGGGCTGCCAATCCACAACCAGCAACAACAACCGCAAATGCACTATCAGCAGCAGCAACAGCAAGTGCCACTGAATCAAGCGCTGCAACAGCAATCTCAACAACCATCACATCCATTGCAGTTGCAACCGCAACAATACGTTTTGCAGAACTATGATCAACAGCAACCCAACAATTTGGTACAGCAGCAAGCCTTAGCTGCTCCGCAGGCAATACTACAGAGCGCCTTTCCAATGGTTTATCAGGAAGAACAACAGGAACAACAACTCCAACAGCAGCAGTATCCTCAGTATCTTCAGTATCACTGCAACAATAACAACAGCCAGCAGAGCTGCGATCAGCAGCCACAAAATCAGCCACAGCAACAACATTTCGATCCGATCTATGAGCATCAACAACAAGAATTGCAGCCAACCAATGGGCAACAGCAACCTCAGTATATTTTGTATAACATCAATGAGCAGAGCTGTTATCAGCCACAGCCACAGCCGCAACTGATTGTACAGTCTCAACAACCATCACATCCATTGCAGTTTCAACAGCAACAATACGTTTTGCAGAACTATGATCAACAGCAACCCAACAATTTGGTACAGCAGCAAGCCTCAGCTGCTCCGCAGGCAATACTACAGAGCGCCTTTCCAATGGTTTATCAGGAAGAACAACAGGAACAACAACTCCAACAGCAGCAGTATCCTCAGTATCTTCAGTATCAGTGCAACAATAACAACAGCCAGCAGAGCTGCGATCAGCAGCCACAAAATCAGCCACAGCAACAACATTTCGATCCGATCTATGAGCATCAACAACAAGAATTGCAGCCAACCAATGGGCAACAGCAACCTCAGTATATTTTGTATAACATCAATGAGCAGAGCTGTTATCAGCCACAGCCACAGCCGCAACTGATTGTACAGTCTCAACAACCATCACATCCATTGCAGTTGCAACAGCAACAATACGTTTTGCAGAACTATGATCAACAGCAACCCAACAATTTGGTACAGCAGCAAGCCTCAGATGCTCCGCAGGCAATACTACAGAGCGCCTTTCCAATGGTTTATCAGGAAGAACAACAGGAACAACAACTCCAACAGCAGCAGTATCCTCAGTATCTTCAGTATCAGTGCAACAATAACAACAGCCAGCAGAGCTGCGATCAGCAGCCACAAAATCAGCCACAGCAACAACATTTCGACCCGATCTATGAGCATCAACAACAAGAATTGCAGCCAACCAACGGGCAACAGCAACCTCAGTATATTTTGTATAACATCAATGAGCAGAGCTGTTATCAGCCACAGCCACAGCCGCAACTGATTGTACAGTCTCAACAACCATCACATCCATTGCAGTTGCAACCGCAACAATACGTTTTGCAGAACTATGATCAACAGCAACCCAACAATTTGGTACAGCAGCAAGCAACAGCTGCTCCGCAGGCAATATTACAGATGTATTGTCCAATGGTTCGTCAGCAACCCAACAATTTGGTACAGCAGCAAGCATCAGCTGTTCCGCAGGCAATTCTACAGGGCGCCTATCCAATGGTTTATCAGCAACAGCAACAGCAGCTGCTGCAGCAACAGCAGCAGCAGTCAACTACGTATGAGCAGCAGCAGGTGTCTTATCAGCAACAGGCACAGCCACAATTGCTGGCTTATCCTCAGCAGTGGCCAGTCTTTCACCAACAACAGCAACAGCAGCAGCAGCAGCTGCAGCAACAGCAGCAGCAGCAGCTGCAGCAACTGGAGCAACAGGAGCAACAGGAGCAGCAGCAACAGCAGCATCCGAAGCAACAGCAGCAACAGCAGCAGGTGTCTTATCAGCAACAGGCACAGCCACAATTTCTGGCTTATCCTCAGCAGTGGCCAGTCTTTCACCAACAACAGCAACAGCAGCAGTCGCAGCTGCAACCTCAATTGTCAACTCTTCAGAACGAACAATATCACCAAATATCTTCACAATTCGATGGCGAATCCAATTTGAATTTGAATTCCAAATCGAGCTTTAATGACGTTAGCTGCAATTATTCCGATCGAAGAGGCAATGAATTTCCATTAACAACCAAAACAATTATGACTGCCATTCTCCACATTATGGGGCAGCAGCGTGTACCTATGACATATGCCGACATCGTGGATCAGCTGACCTCGAAATTTAACTACCCCGTGGAGGTGGTGCACCGTCTGGCACCACGTGCGATGTATGAGGCATTTTGCAACAGATACTTACTTCGCCTTTAACTTCACAATGGACGTGAAGCAGCAGCAGCAATCAACTTAAGAACATCTATGAAAATCACCTGAATGTGCAGAGGATGGAAGAGAGCACAGCTGCATGGTTTTTCCATATATTTTGTATTATCATTGAGACTTGTATTTATTTATATATTATCTGACAAAAAGGAAGAAGAAATATTAAAGAAAATTATTAGGTTAGGGACAATGTTGTGATTATCTTTTCTTCTTCAACAATGATTTTTTTTTTTTTAGAATATTTAGAATGAGTAAAAAGTAACAGTGTTACAGCCAGAAAAATGGTCTATAAAACAAGTAAATTATATATATTCTTGAGCTGTAAATACTGATTTCCGTACACGTTTTGTTTGAGGAAATAAGGAGAGGCTCAGCTGACTTTCGTGTATTTCTTGAAGTTGCTTCAGACACGCTGCAACACTCTTTAAATGGAACACACTCCAAATTGTTTTTTAGAGAACGAGGTGAAAGTTCAAAGTGAAAGACTTAAATGTAAATCTTTCCAAATGCGGCATTTTAATGCGAGACACGTTTCGAAAATTATAAAATATAAATTCTAATTTATTTTTATATTTGTTTTGGTTTTGTCTATTTTAATATATGTACATATATATCTATAAATATATATATAACTTTTAAGATTCTTCCACTCGATCTCGTTAGACTTGGGAGTGGTCTTGATTTTCATCACAGAGACACTGTTGAATATCCTGATTTAAAATGGGTCTATCATTTATTAGAATCCATTAAAGATCTGCGTACAGGATAACTTTCCGTCAGGCACAGTTAGCTACTCAGCTGCTGTCCCTGTAATTGACAAAGGCACTTGTTGTATTGCGTCTCGTTTGCTTGGCTTACAGAGGCATCAATCATACGCCCTGGCAGCATCTTCAAGTTCCACTTATAATATACACCTTTACTTTGCACCTCCCCCCTTCACGACGTTATCGTCGACTGCTCATTTTCCGTGTCGGGCATTAATTGCAGGTAAAATCACTTTGAACTTCATTAAAAAGCAACTTAATCAACTCGAGTCGAAAGTTTTCCCTACCATCTGCAATCCAGCCCCTCGAACCCACCTGCATCCTGCTCCATCTTTCTGCTGAATGGCCTAAAAATTATTAATTAGTCTTGACGCTCACCTCCACCCACCCCATCCAAATGCCCCTTCCTGCCTTTTACCAGCCACGCTGCGACCTTTGTTTACTTCACAACTTTCTGGCAAGTGAATAAAGTGAACCCCTGCATCCACATCCCCAGCCTCCCCTACCAACAGGTCGGGCTGCGCTTAAATATTTCATATTTAATTGCGCGCGTAAGTAATGCAACCCTCTACCACCACCACCCCCTCCCCCCTGCCAATTGTCGCGTTTGCCACGCCCCTACTTTACCTGTTCATGTACCGTTACAGAGAGAACAAAGGGAGGGAGTCGCTGGAGGGAGGCTTGCCAACCGTTCGAAATTGGCAACATTAATAAAATTAGCCCGTTCGAGTGTGGCATGCCACATGCCTCATTCATTGCCTCAGTCCATTATCTCTCTCTCATTCCTTGCCCAACAACCCCCCCATCGAGTGTTGAGCAGCTATCACATTTTTCACTTGATTTCTGACACGCCCAAAATGAACACAGAAATACCCCTTAAAATCTGATTAGCCGTCTTCTGATCAAAGCGTGTCTAACTGCCTCCAAGCGATAACTGTGCCACGCTGAGAGTGAATTCAAACTGTCTGCCTCTTGGTGTCCAGGCGTTGTCTGATGTCTTACAAGCCCAGAAGATTTCATTATGATAGAATAGAGATAGATAGAGGTAGAGAAAGGAACGCGGTTGGAGGTGGAAACAGACATAAAGTTAAAAATTAACTTATAACTTTAGGTATATCTAGGAACACAGATAGAGAGAGATAGGGCTATTTTCTAATTTCAAACTATTCAAAATTGGCTTAAATTAGTAAATTACTTTACAAATAATAACAAATACACTGTTCTTAACTTGGTATTATAATATTAACAGATATTCCACATCTGAATCGCTCACCTTAACTGGACAACATAAACTATTACTATGTTAACAGTTGATATACATTTTCACATATCTTAATTACAAACTTACAAACTCAGCTTTAATTAAATTATGTGTGTTGAGCAATTGTTGTTAGTGTTTCTGTTATTGTTCGGCTTAACGAATAGTCACTGTACTTGACCTCTGTTGACCAATGGTTGCTGATCTGATGACCGCATTTAAAAGCTCTCAAGTCTGATCATGCTTTTCCCCCTCTCTCTCTCTTTCTGTATTTCTATATCTTTCTCTCTCGATTTATCTTGCTTTCTCCCTCTCACTTACTGTCTGTCTCACTCTCTCTTTCCCTGCATGTATCTCTCGCTGATTTTGTCACAGCATGTCAGTTTCAATTTAACATTTATTTTGGATTTCGGATCTCTCTGTTGTGTGTTTTGTGTGTGTTCGTGTGTGTGTGTGTGTGTGTGTGTGTGTGTGTGTGTTTGTGTGTGTGTTCGTGGGTGTAATAAGCCACATTCATTTATTTTGAAACCGCTTCAATTGTAGCACACACTCATTGCGATTGAATGCAATCCATTCATCCAGACGATGCCACACATTGCCTCAAACTTCGCAACACTCTTCAACACCCCCAAACCCCAGTCAAATCCAATGCAACCCCAGCTTCCCCCCCCCCCCCCCCCCTTCCCCACCAGCTTATACTGATACAGTCAGAAGAAACAAAAATGAGATACACAAACTTTTTGCAGTGTACTTTTTAATTATTAAGTCGAGTTGCCTTTGGCGAATTTTTGACAAATTAAGAGCATATAGCATGTATTGAATATTAAATATTAAATCAATTAAATTAAATTAAAAAATTATTAAATATTGGCATTTATTGATATTTTCTAAATTATTAAATAATAAATACGGAGAGAACGCTAAGATTCAATGTAATAAAGTAGATTGCAATCGTTTTAATAAATTGCATCCCTGTATATTAAAGATTAGATTTTTAGTAATTTATTTACTTTTAAAATTTTAAAATAAAATAAAATAATTTTTTTAAATATTTCTTAGTTGGGGGTTTTTTATTTTTTGTGTATTGTTTTAATTAAAGAGCTTTGCTGATTTCAAATCATTGTGTTCTATGTAAATGTTTCTTCTGAGTGTACCACACACAGTGTGTGTGTGTATGTGTGTGTGTGTGTGTGTGTGTGTGTGTGTGTGTGTGTGTGTGTGCGTGTCTGTCTGAGTGGTCAGCAATTTGATGTTGGTTGCGTGTGCTTACAGCGCATTGTCACCAACCACCTGAAACCCCAGCACGCCCCTTAATGCAACACGCCTCGTGCAGCAGACAGCAGACAGCATACATTTTGTGGTTTTCATAGCTGTTTTCATTGCGGCTGGAAATCCTTTTCCGTCCGGGCATCAGGCTGCGGATGCGCCAGGCATGCCAATGTTGGCCAGCAACAGTGCGACATGGCTATGGGGTGTTGGTTGTGGGTGTGGTGCTGGTTTGGTGGTGGAGTGGTGGGGTGGTGTGGTGTGGTGTTGTTGCTGTGTAAGCACGCACGACTACATTGTCAAAAGTTTTGTGTGTCATTATTGTGGCTGCTGGCGGTTGTTGTGCATGCGTGTGTGTGTGTGTGTGTGTGTGTGTGTGCTGTAGTTGTTATTGTTGTTGTCATTATTTGTAGTAGTTGTTGTCTTTCATAGTGTTTGCCCTGCTTTGTTGTTGTTGCGGGTTATTAAAAACTTTTACCCCACAAGCCCCAAGGGGGTTGATCCACTATCCACCTATCACTTCTTACCTCCGCCTCCTCCGTTGATACTGAATCCAGTGCATTTTCTCGTTTTCATTTTCATTTTCATGTTCATTGCAAATGTTAATTACAACAACGGCGACAAATGCAAACCAAACTCTGTTCCCATTGACATTCTCTCTCTCTCTCTCTCTATCTCTCTCTCTCTCTCTCTCTCTCTCTCTCTCTCTCTCTCTCTCTCTCTCTCTCTCTGTCTCTGTGTGTGTAACTCTGCAACACTATCTTTCTCATTCTCTGTCAATGCGATATAATCAAACTTTTTTACTTTGTACGACTTAATGGAAATTAAATAGCATGTGGAGTTGCCTTTTTCTCTCTCTCTCTTTCTCTCTCTGTCTCCCTCTCGTTCTCTGTGTTGCTTGAAATGAGGTAAGCATCTGTCCATTATAACACATGTTATGTGATGCAATTCTCAGATGATAACAACTTTAATTAATTGGATTCACTCGACTACAGCATTTTTACTTGTTTTTCAATTTCTAACATTTTCGAGTACATCCATCATCAAGAACCCAATTTGATTTTGCTGTATATTATCCAATATTGTACAAATCAGTTAAAGATCTGGCGAATTCTCTTTTTTTCTTCTTCACACTCCATCTCTTTCTCTCTGGGAATTAATTTGATTTTTGTTCACCAAAATATCCTTACCAAATCTTTGGTGTACAAGGCTATATAAGCTTTGATATGCCTAAGCTAGCTTTTCTTTCTTATTTTTTAGAATCAGGTTCTATATGTTATATTTCAATAGTTGAAAGTTTTCTACATTTTCCAAGCTCGTCTCATGTTGAGATTTTTTTGCGGTGACATATTGTCTGCATCCATTGTTGTTATTGTTGGTGTTGCACAGGTCGCTGCTGGTTCGTGGCAAATCTCTTGTCAGCTGTAACTGCAGCCTTAAGCTGCTAGTAATATGCATTTCCTATGCTAGCTGCCCCGGACCAGGTGCACGTGTTGAGCTAAGCCGGAGAGATGAGCGACTGGCCGCAGCTGCTCTGTCTGCTCTGTCTGCCAGCTGTCAGAGTCTGCGTCCCAGCTGAGAGTTGTCTTCTGTTCGCTGATTGCAAATCTCTTCTAGAAGAAAAGTTAAGTTTACTTTTCCCAGGCTGAGTGAATTTTCCAACAAAATTTGTACGACTTTGAAAACTGATAAAATTCAATCCAAATTGAGTTTTATATAGCGCATTATTTTAAATAAATGAAAAATTATTATAATAAAAAAAATCGAGACTCAACAAGTGAGAAAACTAGCAGCCAAAAATATTTTCCTTTCATTATTATGATTTTGGGTTGTGTGTGTGTTTTTCTTTTCTTTTTCGTTAACCTAAATTTATTTTATTAACGCACACTTCTCACATTCTTGGCTAGATGAAAGTCAATTTATCGCATAAAGTTAGCTGAAGCTTTAAGCCTGGCGACATCAAAGTCTTCCCAGACGAGGACTAGGACGAATAGGAAGCAAGCAGCTACTTGATTCTCTCACTCTCTTACTCTCACTCTCTCTCCCTGTCTGTCTCTGTCTCTATGTCTGTGGCATTGTCTTTGACTCGGGGAGCGAGTCTACAGCTGGCTTTCCGGGCCAAGTTGAGCGCAATGCTCACGTGCGAAATAATTATAGCGCAAATACGTGTTCGGCATATGCAATTCACATGGCTCACAGGCTCAGACATTGAACTACACCCCACTCCCCTATCCCCCATCCTCCATGCACACCCCTTCCATCCAATTTCACATTACTCCTACGCTAAATCGTCTTCGGTTTTAGGTATCCCTTGTCGCAAGCCCGCTCTCTGCCCCCTTTTGACGTCCATGCCATGCATTTTGTTGCCATTTTGTTGCCATATTTATTTTCGGCAAGCTCATTTTTAGGCATATATTTTTGTTGCCCCTTCTGCACCCCCTATCCCCTTTCTACCGACGGCACGTTACTACAAAGTTGAAAAAGTTAGGTTCAGGCTTTTTTGCAATGTTTTTTTTGTTGACTCTTTTCCCATGTCCAATTTTTATTTTTCTGCCACCCCATGTTGGCATTGTTAACCGTGTTTTCCGTTATCATATATTGACGGCTTTTTATTTCGATATTAAGTTCACATATAAGCACATTCACACACACCCACCACACACACACACACACACACACATACACACACTCTGTATGCTTTGCTTTGTGCCCTTTTGCTGGAAACACTCGAGTTGATTTTAAATTTGCATTTTTCCTTTTTGCTAGCATCATTTGGCTAAGTTGCTGATTACAAAAAGTTTTCAAAATTATCAATCTTTATCAGTATAAAACCATGTTATGCAGCTTTCACTTTCTATGTGAAACTGTAAGTTGCAACATATATGTATGTATGTTTCTCTATAAGTAAATAAAATTGCAAATCATTTTACAATATTACAGATAAATCGTTCAAAATGATGGTGAATTCGGCTGCTTATTTAGTTGATAGACATATGTATCTCTTTAACTAGTAAAAGTTGCATCCAGTAGGATGATATTTAAATAACATGAGATTGTCAGATCTCAGAGTATCTCAGCAATCATAATTCAGTTTGAATTCGAGTATTGAAGTAATGAGCCAAAGCTGAGCCATCAGTTTCAATGCCTTTAATTTGTGCGTTGGCAAAACTTTTGTTTCACTCAGCGACTAGAGGGGTTACTGGGTAGGGAGGGAGGTTGAGGGGTACGGGTAGGTGTTGACTTAGCTTAGCTGAGGCAGGCAGTGTGTCACAGCTGTTGCATGCTGCGCGTTTACTCAACCACAAAACGCACACGTTCCGCACACGGTAACACGTGGAAGGAGCAGGGAGCAGGGAGCAGGGAGCAGGGAGCGGGCAGAGTGCTTCTAGGCTATGGGTACGAGTTAGCACACAAAAAAATATGGGCATCATGGCCAAAAACGCGAGCGATCCAAAAAGCTGGCAAAAGTTTTGTGCCAAAGTCCAACATATGTTACTGTTCATGCATGTTATCCCAGTTAGTCAGTCACAGGCAGATACTATGTGTGTGTGTGTGTGTGTCTGAGAGTGTGTGTGTGTGTGAGAGGCTTCTAACTTAGTTTTGGACTAGTACAAATACACACACACACACACACACACACACACACACACACACATACATGCATATACATGGACGTATGCACACGCACAGCTGGCTTTGAAGGCAGTGTAATTATAGCAAGTTTTCAAGGCATTTTGTTTCTTGTTCTTTTTTTTTTGTTCTAATACCCTGTAATAGCAAATTATAAGGGCTATAGATGGATTCGTCTTGTAATTTATTTGCATGTATAGCATTATTCCATATTGGCTATATTTATAGCAATAGCAATCAAGCATATTCTGCTTGCTATATTGATGGGATAGATAGTATAATGAATTAAATTATTTTTCTTTTGTCATTATTACAGGGTATTTGGTAGTCGCACATTTTAAGCGATAAATGCTTTATGTGTTACTTGCCTTTTTTTTGGCTTCCCGGATGTCTCTGCCTGACTCATTGCCCAAAAGAAGTTTTTGATAAGAAAGTTATGATGAGTTTTCTTCACACACTCGCACTCAAGATCACACACACTTGCACACACACTCACACACACACACACAGGCGCAGGCTGAGGCATTCACATGTATGCACAGCTGCTGATTTTGGCCAAATTAGTGCAAACACGTCTTGCTTTCTTTGTTGTTGGTTTTTTTTTGCTTTTTTTGTTTTTTTTTTTAATTTTGTCTGAGCATGTGCACCTAATTTGCAGCTTCTTGGAAAAACAAATAATAATACAAAAAAATACAGTTATTCTGGCATTCGCAGCTGGACACGCCTCCTTACGAACTGATTTCCAGCACCCAAACTCCACTTTTCCGCTGACAAACTAATTTACATTTCCGACAACGGTTCAAGTGGTGGAGCGAAAGGCGTGAATCAAGGATGAGGAAAGGGTGGCCGGGTGAATGGCAAGGTGGATCTCCTGCCCGTCTGTCTGCCGACTGTCAAAAGTTTATTTATTTGACACCGAAAAAAGTTGACACAGACACCGCTGTCAGGAACATGCAGGACGCAGGACTGTCGCTGGGGGGTTGCGCGATGGGGCTAACGAGCAAGACGAGAGGAGGCGTGGCCCGGTGGAAATGGTGCCGTGGCTTGTCACAATGAAATCCGATTTATATGCCTGCCCAAAATTGGATTACAATTGAGTTGTAATTATGCGACAACAAAATATGGTTGTTGTTTTGTTGACGAGGGGGGAAGGTTAAAATGCCAGTTTTCCAGCTTTCCAGCTTGTCTACATTTCCTCCTGCCACCCGCCTGCTCGCCCCCCTTCTATAGTCAGTCTGTTTTTCATGTTGTTCCGTCTAGCGACATCTTTGGAAATTCGCATTTTGCATTAATTAAAACTGATTTAATTAATGCGCTGTCGTTTCGCTTTTAAGTCATTTCCATGTTTCTATTTGTAAGGAACACAGGTTAGACAGGATCTCCAGTCCCCCATCATATAAGATACAAACTGCTGTCGACGTGTTTGCCCCAAAAATTTCAAATGACGACCCCCGAAAGGTCCAATTTAATATGCATCAAGTGTGTGCATTTTGATTAAGGATCGCAAACTTGTCTCACCAAGAAAAGGCAGAGTCGCAAATATCTCGCATGTAATTTTGTATATATGTATGTATATGTTGTCTGTAGAGTAATGAATCATTGGTCTGCTGTAGAAGTACCTCTTTGTTGCATTTTGTGGTAACTATCGATAGTGGCTTTAAATTATTTGAATGTTTTATGTATTAATTGTATGTTATGTGTGTAGTTGGCCGACGGCAGATCACGCCGGCGAATTTATGTGATATTTATTTGATCATTATTTTTCGGCGTCCGATAAATGGGACATTGCCAGGAATCACGGCAACGGCGTCGCTTGGGACCCAGATGCTGTCTGTGAGACACCCGTATGATCATGCCGGCGGAGACACATGCATCGCCAACATTGACGCAGTAATTTTACGCCGGTGAGTGCGTTCCTTTAAGGAACCCATAACGCCACGCCCCCAAGAAAATAAATAAAGCCAGACAATCCAATCAATCTAAAAGATTGGATTGAACCAAAATTAATAAGACGCATGAGCAAAATTTGGTTTATTCCGCTCGAACAAATATGCGCTAAATGTGTGGATTAGCGAACTGCAAAAAAAAAGTTTGTAAAAAGAAAATAGTCTTGACACACATAAATACCATTGTAAATATTGAGGATGCCCTCAAGGGTCAACAACCAAATTTTGTAAAAAGCCCAATTCAGCGCCCAGGGCGCAGCGCTCCTGCACAGCCGTTATACATATATACCGCCCATAGTAAATAAGTGAATGTTGTATATGTTTAATTAGATTGTAATTTAAGCGTCTATTAGGACATATATATATTTGTACGTTTACTAAGATTAAGTAAATGTCAATATTAATTATTATAAAATTAAAGTCCGGCATCCGGATTTTTGCCAAGTAGGTAACTTCCCTTCTTTTACACCCCCCCGCACCGAATAGTCATATTAGAGCTCTAGTAGGGTAGGATAGGGATTGAGGGACATCCACGGAATACACAACCGCGTTGATTTAAAATTTCTCATTTGCCAATATTCCCAATTCAAATTTAAATTTGAATTGCCAGTAAAAACTCCATACGCCATCTATCGGCAAATATCATACCCAGTATTTATATAAATTAAGTAAGAACAATAAATAAATCATAATGAATTTCGTAATGTGTGAGTAAATTCTGTAGAGGGGAAAAATCACCGGGAGCATGGAGTAGATCGATCGTCCACTTCAATTAAAGGGCGATTGATCTGCCAAAATGCACATAGGCCCATAGACACCAGGCCTGCCAACTGCTTAATTTATTTTGTGTGTGCATGTAGGTTGTTATGTAGTGCTGTGAAGGTCGAGTTTTGTTTTTGGAGTCTGTATCGTCTACGGGCAGGGTTGGAGTTACACAACACTGCGAAAACTGAGCTAGCCGAGCTTCGCTCTACAAAATTGTTTACAAGTGGTTCTCGTGCAGCACAAAACGACGGAAAAGTGCATATTTCGATAATAACAGCAGGTATAACATTTTTTTTTCCATCTCCAAAGCTTAGAATAATGGTCTAAGTTTTTAGCTTCGTGCTAAAATCTGCATTTAAAGCTTAACTTGCGCAAAAACTCGATGCGAATTCGATGCGTCACTCGTTACATTTGCAACGAGTAAAATGCTCCGGAGTAAACAGCTGGCTGTGAACTGAGTAACATTTTCGAATTAACACATTTATCAAATTTAGCTCTGACTATAGATCTGAATAACAACAGAATTTATTCTTAAAAAGTTTTTTCTCAAATTGTTTTTCCAGTCTAACCGCCAAATTCCTAGTACCGCAAACGCTTTAAGCGAACTTGTTGCACACAGGTCACAGGTCAAGAAGAGCGAATCAAGGCTATATTGCAACCATCAGTCACTCTCTAAAAGTAGAAAATGGTTTTAACTGCTGAAGAGAAAAATAAACTGGGTAACAAACAATACAAGGCACAGAACTATCAGGATGCACTCGAGCTGTACTCGGATGCGATCTCGCTGTGCCCGGAGTCGGCGTCCTACTACGGCAACCGGGCCGCTTGCTATATGATGCTGGAGAACTATAACAACGCCCTGATGGATGCCCGCAACGCCATCCGGCTCGATTCCAACTTTAAGAAGGCCCACGTGCGTGTGGCCAAGTGTTGCCTGGCCCTGGGCGACATCATCGGCACGGAGCAGGCGATTAAAACTGTTGCCGAACTGGATGCACAGATCACAGCGCTCAGTGACGTGGAGCAGTCTGTGCAAATGTTGCAACAGCTGGAGACGACCATAAAGAGCCACTACGGGTCACAGTCATATCGCGATGTGGTCTACGATCTTGACAATGCACTTAAGCTAGCACCCGCCTGCCTGCGATATCGCCTGCTGAAGGCCGAGTGCTTGGCCTATTTGGGACGATATGATGAGGCGTTGGATATTGCGGTTAACGTCATGAAGCTGGACAGCACCTCGGCAGATGCGATCTATGTGCGTGGTCTGTGCCTGTGCTACACGGGCAATCTGAAGAAGAGTATTCTGCATTTCAAGCAAGCTCTGCAACTGGATACCGACCATCCGAAGTCAAAGGCGATGCTCAAGAAGATCGAGCAGCTAAAGGAAGGCAATAAGCTGTACAAGTCGGGACGATATCGCAAGGCGAACGTCATCTACACGAATGCCCTGAAAATTGACGAGCACAACGAGGAAATCAACTTGAAGCTGCTCTATAATCGAGCACGGTGCAATCAGCGGATCGGTTCGTTGCACGAGGCTGTCGCCGACTGTGATCAGCTGCTGAAGCTGAATGCGCAATATGTGAAGGCGTTGCTGCTGCGTGCCCGCTGCTACTACGAACTGGAGATTTTCGAGGAGGCGGTAGCCAACTATGAGACGGCTCTCAAGTTGGACAATACGGAGCTGACTAAACGATTGCTGCGCATAGCAAAGTCACAGCTGAAGCCAAAGCGAAAGCGTAAGGATTACTACAAGATTTTGGGCGTCTCTCCAAATGCCAGTGAGGTCGACATAAAGAAGGCGTATCACGGCAAGGCAAGGCTGTATCATCCAGATAAGCACCCAAGAAGTAGTGCCGCGATGCGCAATTACATGGAGCGCAAGTTCAAGGAGGTTGGCGAGGCCTACGCCATTCTGTCGGATTCGCAAGAGAAATCCGACTACGACGCCCATTTTGGGCCACGTACTAGCGGCAACTAAAACACCAATTAATGTCTTACATTTTACACAATTACTTTGTTCAATTCCGACTTCAGTCAGATATAATAACACTTATACAGTCAGATATAATAACACTTATACAGTCAGATATAATAACACTTATACCTTTTGAAAAAAAAGAGTTGAAATTGTGTTATGTTGAAATGTACAGCATTATATAGTTAAAGTAAAACAAAACTTGTAAGAAGAAATAAAACGACAACAAAAACTCAAACAAGAGCAACAAATAAATGATAAACCCACAACTGACGACACAGTTGACCATATATAGTTGTCCAACTGAGCCAGTGCTGCAATTGGGCGCTGGAGAGGAGCAGCGAGAATCCTGAGTGTCTGATTTAGCAGTTCTATCATATACATATACATATATGTTTGGCTTGCAGCATCACGTTTTGTTATTATTATTATTATTAGCCTCAACCCCAATATCTGAGTATTGGTTCAGCTTTCCTTCCCTCCATCCCCCGTTCTACATCAAGTTGTTGTTGTCTATTTCTAGCTCAGCTGGGCAACGGTCGGGCGATTTGGGTCTCGATAGACGCACGCATATAATAATTTCCTGTTCAATGAGCAATTACCGTAATAAAGATATATCTCGGCTACTCTATTATATACAGCGCACATCCACAACGGCATCCACGCCCCAGGGTTGAGCTCTGCCTCTCGCCCCCAACAATGTTGATGATGATGATGATGATGATGATGATGAAGCTGGCGATGATGTCTGGCCGAGAGTGGAGTGACATCAGAAACAAAATGCAGAGCCGAACAAAACTACAAGATACATTACATACATTTCAAACGGAGTCTGCAACAAAAATGTCTTCGTCAAGGCGTAAAATTGTTCGTGACTAAATTAGAATAGATTTTGCAAAAAAACGCAACAGTCAACGTAAGCTCCATTCAATCGAAACTCTCCGCAATGGGCATATCGTAATTGTTTACGCTTTGCCGGGGGGGGGCGTGACTAAGGCAGTGACATCTTCCTTTCTCTTTGAGGGGGATGGGGAGGGGGCTCGACTGTAATTGAGCAACAACAAAGGGCGGCTAACTGAGCTCCATTCAATGAGGGCAACTCTACAAAGGACGACAAGCGAAAAGTTCAAATTTATAGCAAACAATTCATGACGTTTCTTTGGCAGCAAAAACAGGAATCACTTAAGACAGGCATTTAACTTATTGTACGTAGTTTTGGAGCAAATGCTGTCTGTTCAGTCTGTTCTGACTGCTCCGTGAATAATGATGTCAGAGTGATGTCATTCATCTGAGAGATAAGAATGAGAAAGAACTGCTATAATTATATATCCTTGTAGAAACGCGATAATCTTCTGATTTCAGAGTTGAAAATATGATAATGGTTTTCGACTCTTTAAGCCAATTTTATATATTTTAAACGGATATTCCACATTTGGGTAACTACATTTTATTTGTCTTTAAGCCAATATCGACCGTTGAAGTCGTTGAAGTCGCCTCTGACATCGAGAGTTTGATCAAGATAGCTTCTAAGCTAAGAGAGAGTTTTGCTCAGAGACTGTCATAGTTATATTGACTAGGCTAGAATCAAAGAGGTGTTCTTCAATGCCACGATAAAATTATAATACTCTCTACTACCTTAAAGCATAAACTCAAGAGATTATCTGTGCACTTGAATATCATGTTTATTTTAACTCTATGTTCTTTACTTATTGGAGACTCAGTAAAATGGTTTTCAACTTTCTTAAAAGTCTGACGTTTTTCCATTGTGGTGCAAACAAAAAAGAATGATGTTTATTCTTATTGTTTATTTAAGCATTTTATTTCAAGTCACGAAGTCAAGGAACTCATCAGACCTAGAACGGAAAGTAACAATTTATAAAAACTAGAAGATGGCTTCCTTGTAGCATTTGCGATAATTGGAAATGGAAATAAAAGTGGTTGACACAAAGAAAACTAATGTAATTATTATCGACTGCTTGAGTAGAAAACCTATAAGAAAGAGAACAAGAGAAATATAGAGAGAGACAGAGAGATAGAGAGAGAGAGAGAGAAAGTGCAGCTTTAAGGCTTCCTTTTGTGAAGAACACGTGATGGATGTAGTAGCAGCAATCAGGAGGAGAGATGCCGGAGCAGCGAGTTGCCATTAGACGGAGATGGGTTGCTCGACAGCTTTGCAGTTGCCATTAGCAGACAATGTCGAGCTGTCAGACAATTGAAGACTCATCGGTGGGTGAAGTGGTTGTCAGTGGGCTCGAATTGGGTGGGTTGTGTTTTGGGTTTTAGGTTTTGGGCTTAATGCCGAGCTGTGTTGTGGCAGTGCCTTTGTTTTGTTCATCAAGAGCACATTTTATTGCTTTATGAGTTTAATGAAGTGTTGCTAGAAATCCTGCAGCGATGCCCCATCCCCAGCCCCATCTGCTTCCCCATTGGGTGGCAACCCTTCGCTTCGCTTTCACTTTTCGCCTTGACAGCCGACTGGTTTGGCGCGTTGCGGGTTGGTTCAGTCTGGCAACATATCAAACATTTCTGACAGCATCTAACTGACTGACTGACTGACTGACTACTGGGCTGGAGCGAGTGAGTTGAGTTGAGTGACTGACTGGCTGGTTGACTGATTGATTGACTGCATGACTGCGGAGTTCCTCGTCTACGTTTCCTGCTGGCATGTAATGCATAAGGAATGAAGCTTAAATAAAAGTTGGGAGATGAGAAATAGGATTAACTTGTCACACAATTGAATTTAATTTTCCATAGATACACACACACATACACGCACAGACGAAGCATCATAAAAACCACCCACTGCTTTTAAAGCCCCCAGACGGGTGTTTTTTGGGTCCTGAATGGTTGTTGCTAGCTTCCTCTACTACTTTCACATTGGGGAATTTTCGTGACCCCCCCCCCCCCCCCCACTTGGCTGTGGCTGCTTTTGTGGTAGGGTTTTGTAAGGAAATTACAAGGCCCTCAGATTTGTCAAAGCAATCAATACTCTCATATTGAACTCTTCATTGAGCTTGCGTCTATTTGTGGATACTGAGACTAAGCTCCTGCTCCTGCTGCTGCCTGTTGCCTGTTGCCTTCGGCCTCCTGCCCGTTGCCTGTTGCCTATTGCCTGTAGCTTTCGTATTGTCCTGGCAAATTGTTGAAGCAAGTTAACCTTTTCTGCTTCACTCACTCTAGATTCTTTTGGGAGTCAGTCTGATTGATCCATTCCAGCAGTTGAGCAAGGCCAGCACAAAAATATATTATTTTGTGGCCTGTACATGTGCCACAATTGTGTTTAAGGGTATTACAATTTTTGCTACCAGTTAACCAATTTACTACCAGTCCAACAATTTACCAGCTTTATTACCAGCTATAACTTAAACATTTTTTTTTTTTTGCCTTTTTGGTTACTAGTTTTTTATGATTTAAGAACATAATCGATGAAAATCACTCAGCTGGTAAACGAATGATGTGGAAAAAAGTTTTCAGCTTTCGATAATGCTAAAGTTTAAATATATTTTGTAAAATTTAACTGTAATTTATAAAAAGTCTTATAAGAGATATAATTTTTTAAAACTTTTTTAAATAGATGCTGTCTTTTATTAGTTATGTTTAAATTGTATTCTTAACTTGAAACTGTCTTCAACCATCACGCATTTCCCCACCCCCACAACAGTTAGGATTACCTTTCAGTTGAATATACTATTTCAATATATTTTTTTGTTTCTGATCAAATATGATTTGCAGAAATACGAGTCAAAGTAAAAGTGTTCTAATTAGCGATTGACCATCCTTAATTATTTTCTCACAGCTGCAGTTTACAACCCTCCCGTTGGACTGACACTTTTTTGATTAACTCTACTTAAATCATCCATCAATGGATTGAATGCAATTTTGTAGACGGCAGCAGGAGCAGGATGAGGAGCAGCAGCAGCAGGAGCAGCAGTCACCCGCTTCCCCCACATCCTGTCACATTGGCTATGCAGCTCACATGCCATTGAGTTTTTATCCTTTGATTGGCGACAACAAAGAGCTGCAGACGTTCATTAACTGTCACATAATATCACAGACGCGACAAGAGGGAAACTGAAAAAGGGAGGGAGAGATACAAATAGAGAGAGAGAGAGAGAGAGACAGTGTGGATGCCATATGCCAGAACTCAACACTGAGTGGGTGGCAAAGTTTGAGCTTAATTAAATAGTTGGCTCCATTTGTGTCCAGAGAGCTGCCGTTGAAATCCTTTTTCCGTTCGCCCACCTTTCACTCAATATTGCGTTACAGTTCGTTGGCATAAAACTGTCTAATCCATTTGCCCGATACTTATGCACGCCTGCACTCGGGGGATTAATAAGCGTACTCCATCCACTACTAAACAACCACCCACCCACCCAACCCACATTGTATTTTGGCAGCCACCACCAAAATCAATTTCAACTGTCAACTGTCAATCAGGCAACAATTCAATCACACAGCCAACGCTTGGGGATTTCCATTCCAGTCGCAGTCTTGCCGAGATGAAAAAGAAGAAGCACAAGAAGATGAGGAAGGTAAATCTTTTGTGGTTCGGCTTTAAAGCATTATAAATAATGTAAGAGAATAGCTGGCTGTGGCACTAAACCAAATATATAAATAAAACAAGCGTATAAAAAAGGCCCATGAAATCGGAACTTGCTCTCTCTCTCTCTCTCTCTCTCTCTCACTCTCTCTTTGTCTCGGCATTATTCATGTCGCAAACATTTGCTCAAGAGATTTTTATGAATTACTCGCACAATCGTTGCGAATCGAGTTACGCCCT
The DNA here is from genome assembly GCA_035042185.1 of Drosophila kambysellisi. Classification (NCBI taxonomy): domain Eukaryota; kingdom Metazoa; phylum Arthropoda; class Insecta; order Diptera; family Drosophilidae; genus Drosophila; species Drosophila kambysellisi. The sequence continues at coordinate 639,637 of JAWNLS010000438.1, forward strand.
CATATTTGGGGGCCTGGCACAGATTTTTATTTTTATTGGTTATGTATACGAGCCGTAGCGTATTACCATTTACAGCTCGGAGTGTGCACACTACCACAAAACACACACAGAACACCCCTTTCCTTTCTACGTCTATGCATATGTACAAGAGGGAAACAAACTGTGCAACGCAAGATTGCTTAAGCTTAGTGTGGAGCTTGGAGCGGGGAGTAGGTGTTTTAGCGGTATTGGTAGGAGGTTAGGGGGTTACGGGGTAAGTGTTTTGGGGTTGGGGAATTTGGGGTAGCTCGTCAAGCTACTGTTGCTGCTGCTGTTGCGGGTCACAGCTTAAATTCGCAGTCAAAACACATGTCACGTATTTTGCTCGTAATTATGGCAAACGTGAGAAATTTCGTTAAGATTTTCTTGGCACAATTTTTCATACACTAACCGAGTGCGTGGATTGAATCCTTTTGTGTTGGCATAGGTGACATCAAATTGTGTATTTAATTTTAATTTATATTTTGTCTAAATAGCGAAAATTTTCAATTCAAGTTGTCATTTGTTTACATTAATGATTTACGTTCAATTTCAAGCAATCATTAATTAAATACATACATTAGTATTCCGTATGCTTTATTTTCCTATCCCATCCTATAATTTCGTAAACCTACTGATGTGGTATTATCTTCTGCAAGGGCATTCAATATTCGGCTAACATAAAATGCATTTGACTTCTTGGCTTTGCATTATTTTGTTTTCTTTGCTTTTGCACTCGCCTTTAGGTATAATTTTGGGGAATTTTCATTTCGCTTAACGTTCAGCGCTTGCACAGCTCCACCACCCAATTGCACCACCCAACTGCACCACCCAAGACTTTCAGCTTGTTAACATGTGTATCCACTTGTATTATACTCTTTGCATGTATCTTGAAAGTGCTTTCTAACAAATGACAGCCAACGTTGTGTGTGTGTGTGTGGCAAACTGTTGTTTATGTGCGTAGCTTAAAAACGTATTGACCTCTGACCCCGGACAGATGAACATCATTCATAACCGTCGGAGCGGACTTTTTGTATTTATTCATATTTTATTTTCTTTATTCATATTTATTTAAATCATTTTTATGGCAACTTAACTGATGCTAATGTGGTTGGCATTGCTGTCTGCATTCAGCTGCTGCAAGTCCTGCCTTAACTTGGCTATAAGCGCCTGCACTTGACTCATAAACTCCTTGACAAGCTTACGACCTGATGACATTGTTTTTGTGGTAGTTGTTGTTGTTGATGTTGCCGTTGCCGTTGTCGTTTGGGCCATGCTGCAGGCCAAGACTGTCAACAAGACTGTCCAAAGTAAACACAATTTAGTTTCAATGACAAAATTAATATCTCGAATAGGAACTTACAGGCGATCACTAAAGTCCATATTTTGTATTTATGCAACATTCTGGACGGTCAGAGACAAAATGTGTAACTGAATCATTAAGCAAATGGATATGACACTAAATACCCCCCCAAAGGCAATTTATACGTGCTGAATAGGACAGTTCAGTAAATCACGTAGAATAGCGTGTGGAATTTGTTGTGTAAGTACAAATTTTAATTTTACACTTAAGGGAATCAAAGGAAGGAAAAGTTGTTGAGTTGATTGAGTTAAAATTTCACTTTGATTAAATAGATATTGCCTGTAGTTATTTAGTTAGTTAACCTTATTTTTGGAGTTTATTCCATAATTTTGTTATTCAAGCTAACAAACTTACTAGCCTTATTTAGCTACTAAAGTAGGTAGCTGTTCTTGTGAGCCTCCTAGTAAAAATCGACATTTAGTTGCTATACTGAATGTTCATATTCTTTGATTTGTTTACCATAGTTAAGAAAATACTGTAATAATTAGTTTATAAAATTTTTTTTTTTTTTTTTTGGATTGCAAGATAATTTGGTTTATTTAATGATAGATATAGATTTAGATTGTATTAACATAGATGTGTCGATCATTTTTGTTTGGTTTTGCCTTTGGCATGGTCCTCATTTGCCTAGTTTTGGAATGCCACCGAGGTTACTCAATTGTCCACTTATGACGTCAGAACTGAGGCCAGGAACCCCTCCAGTAAGTGCGCCTGCACCTGGGATACCAGGAAGTGAGGGAAGCCCGGGTGCTGAGGGAAGTCCGGGTAGTTGGGGCAGGCCCCCAAGATCAGGGCGTGCCGTTATGTCGCCAAAGTAGCAGACTGCGAAATTGAAAGATGAGTCAGTCAGTATATCCCTTAGTATATCCTGGTCTATATTAGTTTACATACCACACAGGACGAGGGCCACGAGGAACGTCTTGTTGAACATGTTTGTAGAAGTTGATAAACTGGACTGTTTACTTGTTGCCTAAATTAAGCGACTTTTATACAAAAAACTGTTGAGTATTTCAATATATATATATATATATATTCAATATATGCCTTAGCACGTAGTAACATTAAATGTTTGTACGGTTCTCCGACCCTTTCTATCCCCCTCTCTCAGTCTCGAACTGACCTCACTCAACTAAATGAGCCAATTGATCTATAAGCCACTCATATCTGATTCTGAAGTACTACAATGTACTATATAATACTTATATAATAGCATTACATCATTTAAAATGTAGCACCCTGTTTGGTTCTGTTCATTTGTGTGCTTAGATAATTTGTTGTTTTTTGTTTTCCATTTTAATAATATGCATGCCTATAACTTACTTACATTTACTTTTGGTCACGTTTACTTCAAATAATTAAAATTTCAACAACAGTTGTGCAAATTGTTTTCGTGTGTATGCATAGCATGCACGATACCCTGTAATCAATCTGCAGAACAAGGCATATTGAAGCTTACCAAAGAATCCAATTAACCATATCCAGCATTATTTCCCTAATTTTATTTGTTTATGTTTTTTTTCTAAGTTTGGTTAATGCACTTCGCAAACTTAGTTAAATTAACATCAATTTGTTAAAAATTATAGTTAATGTATGAAAAAAAATTAATTATAAAGTATAAAAATGTAAAATGGTGCAACCTTTATAATCAGAATTGGGGAAAAATCAGAATAAAGAAAGATATGGGGATGTAGAGAAATATTTGTAGCAAATACACCAGACAAATTGACTTTATATTTATAATCATCATATAGTTAAAATTTTTATACTTTCTCTTTCTCATTTTCCTACAGGGTATATATTAGTCGTAAACTAGTCAATTTATTACTCTCATTCACAACAACAATTATCTATCCGCAACGTGTGACGTTTTATACATCTAAAACGTAAATAAATATATTAAATAAAGAATTCTTGACAGTTGTATAGAAAAATAGAAAAAAATACCGAAAGAATTAAGTATTTAAATAATAGGGTAGATTATTAAATGATATGGACAAAAGTTATGATTGCTCTAATTTGCAGTATAGAACAGATGTTAACAATACGAAGTCAGAGAGCCGATGTTTCTGTCTTTTCGCATATCAAATGATTGTCAGCTGTTGGCCAAGTTTACGTGCTTGTTGACCAAGTCGAAAGAGCAGCAGCGACCCTCAAAAACAAACAGCAAGCAAAATAGCCAAATAGAAAATTTGGTCTAAATTGCTTCCGATGGTTAAAGTTGGGTGTGACCCACCAACACGTGGTTATATTTCCGGTATCAAAGATGCCATCGACAAGCAGCAACAGACAACAACAGCAACAATTGCCACTATGTGTGATTGTTATCTGACAAATGGCAGATGGCAGATGGCAGATGGCAGATAAGAGATAACAGATAAGTAAATAGTGAAACTCACGTACATTACACACGTTTCCGTGCGACGTGCAATATAAAAATGGATCTGTTGAGCACTTTGCAAATCAGTGCAACAAACCAAATTTGTTAAGCAACAGCAGCAGCAACAGCAACAGCAGCAGCAACAGCAGCATCAACAAGCGTCCCCGAAGCTAATTAAGGAATTACTAGGACGACAACAGGAACTATAGCAACAACCGCAATGTCAAATCGCATAATGTTGCTGCCAATTTTGCAGGCACGTTGTCATTTAATTGCGCTCGTTGTGGTAACAGCATTAGGTAATTAGTTTGTCATGTGGTTGCCATGTGGCAGCCAATGGGGTTCTCTTGTCTTCCGGCCTTCTAATTAATTCCCTAAACTAACTATTGACGAATTTCAGCCGCCTGTTGTCAGCTGTCTGCGGCGCAAAACTCAGAGACATTCGTGGCAACAGTTGTCAGCTCGAATAATGCGGTGCAATCTTTGAATGAGACGAGACTCAATGAGACAATAACAATCAATATTAGCGAGGTGATTGCAGCTGCTGCTGCGGCAGACAACAATACAACAATAGCACCAACGAGCACAACAGAAGCAACAGCGACATCATCAAGCAGCACCACAACAACCACAGCAACATCAACAACGGCAGCAGCAATTTCCACAACAACAACGACAGAGACAGTTACGACACCAGCAGCAAGTTCCACAACAACAGCAGCAACAGTTACGACGCCAGCAGCAAGTTCCACAACAACAGAATCAACAGTTACGACGCCAGCAGCAAGTTCCACAACAACAGCAGCAACTTCCACAACAACAACAGCAACAGAAACGACAACTGCTTCAACAACAGCGCCAGACTTGAGCAACGCAACTACAGTAGCAACATTGACAACAACAGAAGCATCAACAACAGCATCAACACCAGTATCAACACCAGCTGCAACACCAGCATCAACACCGGAATTGAGCAGCTCAACAACAACTTTCACAACACCAGCAGCAACTTCTACAACAACAGAAGAAGCAACATCGACAACAGAATCAAGCAGCTTCACAACAACATCAGAAGAAAATACGACAGAAACAGCAATTATTGCTGCGAATGCTACAGAGTTGCCAATTACAACAACAACACCAATCATAACAACAGTTGTTGACAACAGCACAGCAACAACGACAACTTTGCAGCCCTATCCAATGGCGCCCTATCCAGCTGTTTTTGGACAGTTGGCAACCCTGAGTTTTGCCAAGCAGCTGCTGCAACAGAAAAAGGAACGTTTGAACCGCAAGGATCGCAGAGGACGCAAAGGACGCAAGGGTCGCAAGTTGCGTAGACGCAGCACTACAACAGCACCAACAACAACAACAACAACAACAACATCGACAACGTCGACAACACAAGCACCAACAACAACGACAAATACGCCACCAACAGAATCTGGCGATATTGATAATGAAGATGATATTGAAAATAATGCTAGCGAGTTCGATGATCCGTCCTTGTTGGAGCCACTGCCAGAGTTGCCACTTGATTTGGGCAACATCGACAATCAGCGCATTATCCCATAATACCAAACTACCTCTACACTACTACTATATATATAATAATGCATTGGGCTAAGGCATTTTACCATTAACTAAACAAATAATCAACGAAATAATACATTTTTATTTATTTCATTTATCACTTATTATATTTGTATCATACAGAACTGACGTAATAATAAAGCAAACACTAATTTTTGCATATACAATTCAATTGATAAACTTTATTCATCTTTTACTATTCTTATACAATGATATAATACTTGAAACTTGGAGTATATACTTGAAAGTGCTTCGAATAGATAAAGTGCCAAGATTGGAGTCCTACTTCAACTAGGGAGCTAGAAAATCGATAAAGCCACTTATCTCTGAAAATCTTATAGATACAGTCACCAATTTTGGTTGATAGGATGTTGGCGATGTTTTTCAAAAATCGGCATATGCCACGCCCACCTCCGACGCACCCAGAAACTGAGAAAAAGGGTTCCAATCTTATATCTACCTCAATCTGAAAGGCAGACTTGAACAGTCCTCCCTGGCTGCACACAAATTATGGTATCATAGTATTTCGCTGTCGGTTACGTCCGACTGCAACGTGTTTATTTGTTGATGCACAATCAGCAAAAAGTTAAAAAAAATGGTAAACAAAAAAAAAACAAAAAAAACAATTCATTAACAAGCGTCGAAGAGCAGAAAAACGAAAATGAACTAAAATAAATTCAAACGCAGCTGATAAAATCAGCAAGGGAAAATAAACCGCAAAAAGAAAACTCAATTAGGCAATTAAATAAGCAGTTAAACATAAAACTGCCTACGTGTAAAGATATAGTGTACAGACATGTAAATAAAACTATAGAAAATAAGTTTAAAGTTGGCATTGAATTATAATGCTGCGTCTAAGCCATTAAGCAAAGTAAATTGCCTAAACTTAGTTTTAAGTTAGTTGTTTCGTAACAAACTAGCAGTTAACAAAAATCTACAGCTATTGTTTTGTGTGACTGGCTAATGGTATGATACCATATAGTAAATGATTCGGCAAAGAAACCTAAATTTTTAAAAAATAAGTATTTGATTCTGAAATTAAATTTATATTTTTGACCCGAGATAAATGGGTTCAGCTTGCAGCTTAATGAAACTCGGTGAATGAGATAATTAATAAGACGATCCCATCTGATTTTTTACAGCCATTAACATTGTTTCCGATCTCTAAAAATAATCGAATTTGAAGAGAATTTTATTAACAGGTATTCCGAAAAAGGACCGGAAGGTTTTTTAGTTTCAAATATTTCAAAATGTTTTATAAAATTCGCCCAAATGTAAGCGGAAAAGAAAAACTGCAATCAGCAGCTTAATTAATGATTTTTTCAGGACTCAGTTTTTCATGGAGGAATTTTGTAAATTTTGATTTAAAAGTTTTTCAAAATTCCTTACTTTTCTACAAACAATATTCGTAATTGCTGAATTTTATTTTCGATGAAAATATTTCATAGTTTTGAAATATTTTTGTGCATTTATTTTACGCGTTCGCATTTAGTTTTGGAAAATGCTCTCTTCTGTTTTTCAAGCCAAAAAATGCTGAATTGGTTGTAGTATTTGCTGTGCACGTCCGATGTGCAGTGTTATGTTTTGGCAAAAACAACATTTCTGCCAACAACAACAACTCATACACACACACACACGCACACACTGGCAAACAACAGTTGGTGTGCAATTAATTTAGCAAATTGTTTGCTCAGCACAAATAGCCACACAAAACAAGCCAACAACAAACACATGAACATACACACACACAAACACAAACACACACACACACAAGAGGCTGCCACATGTGGCAAATATATATTTGCTTGAAGTTCGAGTTGCAAGCAGGCGCACATTTCCCCCCTTGAGCACCCTGCCACTGTCGCTTGTGCAGGCGCACTAAACAAATACAATTTAACTTCCACTTTCAACACATCAACTTCAACACCCTCCTCTTACCCCACCTCTTACCTCCTCAGCTGATAATGGCCAGCAGCCAAGTCAATTAGCGAAGCCGCTCCCCAGTTTCAGAGCCCAGTTCAGGGCGCATTCAATTAAAGTTCCGACTGCCCCTCACACACTCTCGGCAAGCTAGTTTCAACGAATTATTGCAAGAGACACAGAGAAAAATGCTTGTTACCGTCGACTTATCAAACTGACAACTGACCAAGAGGGTGGCTACACACATACATATGTACATACATACATCGATGTATAAGAAACAATAAGAATTAAATTTGCTATTCTGGCAAAAAGTCAATTTCTGTATATTTTGTTGGGCAATCAATCATTTATATTCTATGCGAAAGTGGCAAGTGCATTGAACTGTATGCAGCAGCAGGGGATAGCTGAGCAGGTGGAGTGTTCCTATCAGTAAGCCACATGCCAAGTGACAACGATAAGACACACAAGCATTCATATTCTTGGTGCAACAAAATAAATGCACACGTGCTTATCAGCTGGAGCGCAGCACGTGCTCCGGCTCACCTGCAAGCCTCTAAAGATCTGAGCTTGGACCAAGCTGTTGAGACTTTTGGCTTAAAAGCAGCTGGCGGGACAGCGGCAGAGACAGAAACAGAGACAGAGGGAAACAGTTAGCAGTTAGCAGAGGCAACACAAATGCGAAGCACAACAATGAGGCAAGAACTAATGCTGCTGCTGATTGCCGCAATGGGTAAGTGGCTTAGATTGGCTTAAAGGGGCTCGAAACTCTACCAATCTGCGAATTACAGCATTGCAGCTAACACAAGCCTGGCTGCTGAAGCTGCCCAAGTTGGAAGATCTGACGGATGAGAAGCAGCAGAAGGAGGCGCTCAAGAAATTGGATTTCCTGAACCTGTTCACGGATAAGAAGGAGAAGAAGGAGAATGAATTGGAGAAGATCAAACAGTTCTTCGAAGACAAAAAGCTCAAGCAACTCGAATTCTTTGAGAGCATCAAGGAAAAGGAGTTGGCGAAACTCGAGGATAAGATCAGCAAGAAGACCAGCAAGAAGCAGAAGCCCACAACAACCACCGAATGCTATAGTGACAACTACCCCACTAAGCCGACCTATGTCGAGCATTCGAACGAGGAGCGCTACAAGAAGCAAGACGAAGAGGAGGAGGAGGAGGAAGAAGAAATTGAGCAACCCAAGAAAATAGTGAAGGAGGAGCCTTGCGCCTGCAACGCAAAGAGTGGCTACAGTGCCTACAAAGGGTATGCGCCCACTGCGTACGACGTACGCGAAGATTACGAGGAGGGTATTCGCTATTTTACATAGGTCCCTGCACCCATTTAAATATGCATAAATTATAATTTATTGTACAAATGTGTTAAATTAATAAAAATAATAAGATCTTCAACTGCGATCGATCGTTTATATATACCAGATATGTATATATATATATGTACATATATATATAGTGTGTTAACATTCAGTACTCATTTATTTTAAACACTTTTATTTAATGAAACGATTCTGAAAGCTTAAATGAAATTCTGTTTTCGTGCATCTTAAATACAGAGAAGTAGCAAAATTTGAATTGTATCTATGTTCGCCTAGCACCACACACACACACACACACACATACACCCCCTCAGCTACCCCCTCTGAACATTGAGGGTGCGGTGTTGATGCTTCTTCTATTGAAATAACCTCACATGTTGCATAATTATATATTTTTTTAATAAATATGTTGTGAGCTTGTGGGTGTGTGTGTGTGTGTGTGTGATAGGGGGTGAGCGGTTTTGGGGTGTGGGGGTAGAACACACTTCTATTTGATATTTGTCTTGATGGCTGCATATGATTTGCATATAAATTGAATTCCCAGGTTTTACCAGTTGCGATGCCCCATTTCAGTATTTTATGTAGACAGCCAATATTTTACACATTTTATGTCAGGCAGCGTTCCCCGCTCAGCGCCTGATTCATCATACCACACACACACACCCACACACCAAATATACCCAATCATACACTCAAACAAATCGCTACTCAATTTGTTAATTAATGAACTCTCTCAACTCAACATCGAACTAATTATATTTTAATCAAATATGATATCAGAATTGATTTGGGAATTTGATTTGAATTTCTTAGTTTATAAGAAAGCAACAATGTGCACAATCAAACTAAGATTAATGAATAAATTGTGCCCATATATATTTTCTTTGAGTGTAGAGCTGGTACCTCAGAGTCATCCGCGACGGTTCTGTCAACGCGACACTTCATCAAAGTTGTCAGCGTCGGCAATGACACATTGTGCCCATTTTTTGCATAAAATAAGGAAATGCCACACAGTCATCCCCCACACACACTCTCTCTCTCTCTCTCTCCCTCTCTCTCTTTCTCTCTCTGTCTCTCTCTCACTGTGTGATTGTGTCCTTCTCTGAGCACATATCACAACGCCGCAAAGTGGTTTATCCTGTCGTTAGGACAGATAACGGCAAATAATACTTACGCTATAAGAAGGAGAGCTGTCAAAATCGCAGCAGGATTGGGTGGCGACTCCGAAATGCACTTTTATTCACACCATCGCCAAGTGGCAAAGATACGCTCATAATTTAAATGCACCCAAAAAAGAAGAAGATTGTAAAACAAATGGCTTCTTGTAATTTATGCATTTACATATAGATATTCCCGCTAAAGATCGGCATCGATTTAGATTGGATTTACCATTTAATAGCTCAGTTGCAAAATCAATAAGATCCATTATTGCTTTTTATGGTCAGCAATTATAGGGCAGTTCCACGGCTAAAGCCACACATTGAGTGGTGCCGAGGGGTGGCTCGCTGTTTGGGCCATGGGGTGTGCGTGCTTCTATTAGCTTATTTCTCACATTGTAAGTAGATTAGCTGCAACTGGCCAAAAGGTCCTCGATGCGCCCCAAGCGACTGTTTGCAGTCCCCAACATAATCAGAATTTTTTCGCCAAACTATGATTATTTTCCAATTGTGTTGTGTGCCATGTGGGAGGTAGGTGGTTGTGGTGGTGGTGGTGCTGGCAGGAAATGAGCTGGCTTGGGGGTTTGGCCAAGAACAGGGTTGAATACCTCGTCATTCCAGTCAAATGCTGCTCAAAAACTTTGGACAAACTTTAAGCCCCAAGCGGAAGTTGGCAAGAAAATGGACAACAGACTGGCTACGAGTCGAAAAAATACTGATGACAACTTTCGACAGTTGCCTGACTACTCAATACCCTGCCGTCGAAAAATTGAATTTAAATGGCTTAGATGTGTTGAGATCTGATCTGATCTTTCTTAAGTGTTTGCATCATTTTGGCTTACTTTAGTTGGGTTATTCTAGATTTAACAAGTCATTTACTTACATATATTTTTGTATATATAAATATATATTTATATTATCTTAAATTATATATGTATATGCATACACATAAAACGATTTGATTAAATTCATTCATTTATCCTATTTGCTACACATTTTGAGTTAGCATAAACAGCCAACAACTTATTTACAGGGTATGTTGTGCCTAAGAGCAGAATGGTTGCCCTTTCACCAGAGTTGGTCAAACTTTTGTGCAGCTTTTTGATAGCCCAATTTCTTTCATTGCTTGGCCACACTTTTTGCTGCTGTTGTTGTTATTGCTGTTGTTGTTGTTTGTTTTCTTCGTGTTCAACGTTTGTGAGGGAAAGGGATCCAATCTTGTTAATTTCGTACGTAGCGGAGTGCGGATTGGGGAAACGTCTAGAGCTTTCCGCCTAATTTCAGTACGTCTGCCTTTTGGGGTTTCCAAGCCAACCCCCAACTCTCAACTCTCAACCCCCACCCCCCATTGCGCTATCTATGCTATCAATCCCAGCTTCTCTATCTATTTATCTAACTGTCCGATTGTCTGGCTGTCTGTTTGTCTGTCTGCTTATTTTGGGTTACAAACACGCATGGTTTGCTTGGGAAAGGGAATGGGACTGAGGATTGGGGTTGGGATGGGGATAGGGATGGGAAGGGGAGCAGAGAGAGTTGGATGTTGGGGGTATTCGGTGTCCCGTAATCGCAATTAAGATAATCAAAAAAGTTTTGACTGCCGACTGTCGAAGCGGTGTTTTTACTTTCGTCTGAAACTTGCGATTTTTTTTTTCTTGAAACTTTTCTCCTTTTTTTATGCGAGGACAGTGAGTTAAGGATGTTTTGGGGGATGGAGAATACGGTCTGCCGCAGCGTATGCTACAAGTTTTTGGAGTGCACCAAAAAACTGTCGTCTTAGTTGAAGTCGTTGTCGCCAAAGATGAGCTTGTGGCTTGGCTTGGATTTAATGACGTCACAAAAACAACAGCGAATTCTGTTATGACGGTACCCTGGAAAGTGGGGTAGGAATATTTAAGTTTATTAAATGTGTTTCTAATTGGGCGAAAGTTAAATTAAAGGAAAATAAGAGTTGACAAACTTTTGGCAAAAAGATGGACAAAGTAAAAGCGACTGAGACAATAGAAAGGGAAAGTGAAATATTAATTAGACTAACTGATACGCTGACGTTGTGTTACCTCGTCTACAGGGTATGTCAACGAGAGGAAAACAAAACTTGGTCCGGTCAAGATTGTTGGCAAGGACTTGTGTAGGGTTTTTTCTTCTTTTTTTTTTGTTATAGCACACTTTGCGGCTATTACGAGTTCGTCTCAGATTAAGTTTGCAGTTTTATTATTTTAAGAGAAACCAAAGCTGAAACAATAACCGAAATAAAAACGCGAGCATTTTTTCTGAGAAAAGTTGCCAATTAACATTTGTGGTCAGCAGGCTGGAAAGGGTGGGCAGTGGTTGCAACTACACAGGGAGGCATGTTGGTCTGGGGAACATAGCAATAATAACTATGCGGTAAATCAGACTCAGATTTGCAGCAACTCATGAGGCAACGTTTTCAATTCGAATCAAATCAAGCAACGCATTTATTACAGTCGTTCAGGTGAAAGTTGGACAAGAACACACACAACACACACACACACACACACACACGCACATGCAACGAACGGATGCAGCGTTTAGCAACTTCCGTAGCAAATGAAATGAAAAGCCCCAAACGAAAGTTGGACTTGGACCCAACTCAAAGGAAATGCGAATCGACAGGCGACGAGACAGCGCACAGACGCAGTGCCACACACCCCCGTGCCACACCCCACCCCTCACAACTGAATGGGCCAGACAAAGTGTTGCAAGAAAAAGGAGCTGTACGAGTGAAAACCAGATGAAGATGAAGAAGAGTTAGACAAAGTGGCTAAGGGTTGCGACTGTCGCTCGATTGCCGATAATCAAAGAGCGAAAAAACCAAACAAAAACCAAAACAAGAGCGTGCCAAAAGGCAAAAGCAATTGCCAGCGGGGGTGACTGCTTGGCAGGCTATTGCAATAATTTATATACATATATATATATATATATATATATATATAAGTAGTCAATTTACACTTTTACATTTATGCAGTCTGGGTTCTCATTTTCACTTACTTTTAAAATATGTTTTTCCTTTCAGCACCGTCTGCAGACGTTTATAGAAGAGTAAAGTAGACTTTGTCAACATCCGGAGACATGAAATTGAACAAAAGGGCTGTGGTTATAATAAAAATCCATTCCATGATTAAAGACATGAAATTCAGTTTATACTAAATATTATAAAGTTTAATCATAGTTGAACTATGATCAAATCAAAATTCACCTTATACATATATTTCCAAATGATATCAATATATAATTAATTTAGTTAAGACACTAAACGATTTGCAATTCCAACTTGATAATTATTGACATTTTGATTGTCAGACATTAATTATTAATTATTAAATATTGAATATACGCATTTTATTTACTGTTTCAACAAAATTATAATTCAATAACAAAAATGAATTAAATTGAATTTCATTAATTGTGTGATGAGCTATAATTATCCGTTTATTCCAAAATTAAGAGTATTGTAAGTGTAACTGAAACTGGTTTAGTTTATTATTGCACTAGCAGCAATTAAATGGAACACTAGATCCAAACCAGACCAGATCAAGAAACAAAGTATTTGGCATTATTTATGGCAGCTATTTGGGTGAAAAGCGTGGATGAGTCCTGAGTGTACCATAATCATGACTAAGAGTAAGAAGACAAAGGGAAAAATGAAGCAGCAGCATTCATAATTGCAATTAACGAAAGGAACCCTTCACACACACACACACACACATACACACACACACACTAACGGTAAAGCTAACAAAACCCCCAAACCAATTGAGCCACAAAAACCGCTTGGGTCAACAGAATTTTGAGGATTCGCCTTCGCTGCGTTCAGTGCAACTTTCACTTTAGCCCCATTTTCGCTGTTTTCCACTCGCCCCCTCTTCTTCTCGCTTTTGGCTGCCGGTTGGGGGCGGAGGGTTAAAGCTATTGAAGCAAATGCAAAGTAAACAAATTAAATAATGTTAATAACGAAATCTTGCTTTCAACATAAACAGCAAATATGCAAATGTCTTTATAAAATGGAAACCTGCTGAGAGCAGCTCGTTGCCAATTACCAGTGGCTTGCTTGGAAGGGTCGGTGGAGACTGAGGGGGTGAGGGCGGTTGGGTGTTAGTTAAGTAAGTATAGACTAACTGATTTCGATTTTGGGATTGGTCTGGACACTCAGAACACGTGCCAGCTATGTAAATACAATGGGTTCAACGCTGACTGCAGCCAGAGCAGATGTAAGCTATAAAGTGGAAGAGATGAGGAACATTATTTGTTGTTGTTGTTGTTGTTGTTGTTGCTGTTCTTGTTAAATCAAAGCCAGTAGAATATGCCGTCAGTCAATTTGCATAGATTTCCTTGGCAATCCGCTAAGAATATCGCTTTACACAGCTGAATGAACGACGGAGTCAACGTGTAGCTACCAGAAAAAAAAGTCTTGTAAAAAACGATGGAAAAAAGTGCTGCAAAAGCAAAAAAAAAAAACATTTTTCATAATCTATAAAAATGTTGTCAGAGCTGGGAATGTAATAAATACAAATATCTCAGGCAGACTAGGAAGCATAATGTCGACGACTTCGACAGCAATTTGTGGATATTATCATTTTGTCGTGGAGTTTGCAATGCACTGAAGTAGACGTCTCCCAAACCATAAGGAATATATATTCTTGATCAGCATTACTAGCCCAGTCGACATGTCCGTCTGTCTATTTATATCTATGGAAACTAGTGAATTCCCTTTTTTGTTTACTATGTCATCCTAACCAATATCGCCAGCTATGCGTTTTATAACATCATCACACAATAATTGATATCGGATTACAATATACTCATAGAGCAATAAAAGGAGCAATCGGCTTAGTTTTTTTATTCACTGTTAACTTTAATTGTCGGCAATTATCGGGTCTACAAGGGTGTGTAATCTTCGTCGTGACTAGGATTGCCGTTGCCTACATTCAAATCCCGTATCACTGATGGGGTAAGATAGCTGGAAGCTGTCAATTTAAGTTGCAACGCACTAGTTTATGGATATACAAGATACATGTTACGCTACTTAAATTTGTGCTTACGGCAAAAATACAGATGAAACCAGATACAACTTTTTATGATAGTTAAAAAGTTTCCGACATTAGCTTACACAAATGACAAGACATAAGCAAAACTGAATCAGTTTGTCGAAATTATAAAATTTAACAATTCGAAGATGAGATAACATTATCATCAGATGACGCTTTAAGGCTCGGGTCACCGAAAAGGAGTCCAGACATGTCCTGGGTCCATTAAATTAGCTTCGTGTACGGAGACAGTTGCAATCTATTGCATTTTGCTGAGTGCTTTTGTGCTTTTGACGAGCGACTCGTAAAATCCACATTTTATATGACAGCGAATTGCATTTTGATATTAAGTTTATTTATATGGACCAACACACACATACACACACACACACATACACACATATTACCTGCTCTAATCCTTGTGGCACACAGGTGAGGCATCTCTCTCTGCCGGGAGTCCGATGCGCGTAAGTCAGTCAAGTGTAAAATTAAAAAATGTCAACAGAAAATTCCTTTGGCGTCTCTTCAATTTTGTGTATTACACAATTTCTCGACAGTTATTTGTTGTTGTTGTTGCTGTTGCTGTTGTCGTTTGCAATTATCTGATATTGAAGCTACACTCAGAACAAATTAACAATTAAGAAAATCGCAAAATATTTAAAACTTGTTGGCTTAAAATAAAAAGTTTTATTCAAATGCAGAATTTTGAATATTTGGTTTTGTTGATTTTTGAGGAAAACGATACGTTTAACAAATTTTAATTGTGAATATAGAAATATAAATAATAATTATAGGGCAAATATTTTTTTGAGTGGAGGTTCGCCTCCAAGCACATCACAACGCCCCCACGCTCAACTGGTCATTATGCCACGCTGGACAGGTAAACCATAAAGCCGTAAAACCCGAAAGGCAACAAAAGCGGCAAGAAATCCGCACGTGAAGCAAATCTCGATTATTTCTCAGGCTTTTCAGTCGGCATGACAAATCGCATGAGTCCCTAAAAAAAAAAAACAAAAAAAAAATACAAAAAGGTAGCTGCGCAGGGAGGGGAAAGTGGGGAACAGCATCTCAACTAATGTCAAAATTCAATTGGAATTGACAATATTTGCTCGCAAGGCAAACAAAAACAAATAGAAAATAATATTATGCAAATGCAGAAAGTCAAAAGCAAAGTGGACCATAGAATCCCGAGAGAAAGCGGAGAGTATCTGAGAGACTCCAACTACGGATGAGGGGTGTTGGGGACTCGTGGCAGGGGGTGGTCTAACTGAATTGAGGGTTGTTGTTACACACTAACAAAATTTATACTTCAAATCATCAATTTTAAGTGAAATTTTGATTATTATAAGAAGGAAGTCGATTTAGTTGTAATAAAATTCACTTTTAAATCAAATCCAAATTCTTTTTACTTTTAGTTTGCATATAGTTGTTTATACTAAACTTTTGTACAGTGTATGCCTTGGGCTTGAGTTTTTTTTTTTTGGGTGGGTTTCTTTGCATTCTTATCACATTACGTAACAGGCCGCAGACTTGAGTTCGAATAACACACACAAAACTAGAGGGTAGCCCCGTCATATGTGCCCTGTTGGGGGTTGTGAGTGTGCGACGATGGGGGTTGGGGTTGAGGGTTTGCTTTTCGCATTCAATTCCAGGCGGGGGGGTTGCGAATGCGGATACACGCATCAACATTCATTTAGTTTGCCAAAGATGCGGCTTTCCGATGGCAGATAGCTGCAGAAGCGTTTTCATTGTTTTCCCCACATTTTAATGTCCTTCTTTAATTTTCCCAAAAAATGATTTTAAAATGCAAATTTACTTTCGTACAGCGATGGCAGATAATCAATAGCGGATAAGACTTTAAGAATGAGGCCTTGCAAAATTGGTCAAACGCTTAAAAATAGCAAAAGCCAGAGCTAAAGATATTGTTATTAGCCGAAACACTGGAGTGGGGCTGTGTATAGAGTGAGGGGCTGAAGCAAAGGATGGAGAAAAGCGTTTACACTTCGAATGGTAATTTGTCTAAAAAAAGAGAGGCATAGGGAGAAATATATTGAATTCAATGCTCATCACGATAATATTTGGCGTTTTTACTTATATATATTACATATATATATTATTTTTCTAGTCGTCCGCCCGTCTGCTTCTATGCAAACTACTTATCTTGATGAAGCTTGGCCAACCCAATTTTTTTCTGTGGTTAGTAAATATGATGGAGGAGGACGGATCGATTATATCACAAAGCTGCCAAAGCAAAAGTTGATCAAAATATAAAATATATATAAATATATAAAAATCAGACTGCCATATAATATAGCTTTCATAAATCTGTTGGTATTCTTTGACAAGCTTCTACATCTGCTGTTCGTGATCGCTTCTCGTTTCAGTACTTCACATATTTACTTCTTGCCTGGCATCTCTAAAGCGACTCTTCCAATCGATTATGCAGATTCTCGTAGCAGCTTCTTCTTCTTTCGGCCTGTTTAGCTTAACCTTATTTGCTGTTTGCTTCCCTTGTTGCTCTTGCTATGCTTTTATCGAATCGCTTCTCACTTGCTCTTAATGCTTTCTAGACGCCTGGTTATTAACCCCTTGTGTGCATTTAACCCTCTTGTGTATTATATTTGTAATCCAGTGTTGACCATAAAACATAAATGAATTTCCCGCCGAGCGCTGTGTCATAATTTTCAATTTGTATACCCAATATTAATATCGATTGTGGCCGACAACAAACTGAATAAACTGTATCTCCGACCGCATCCTACAAGTGGGGGGGAAAACGACATAACAATAAAATTTTTACGCCACCATGTCGCTCTAACCCTTTTAGATGGTGAGCATGAGTTGCAAAGGGGGCGGGGTGGGCTGGAGATTTTTAGCAAAAGCAACAACTACCCCCAATGCACACGCCCCCGTTTTTTTGGCCCTTGTCACTTTAGACACAATTTAAGTAAGCGTAAAACTGCAAATTGCTGCTGGCCAGCTCCACAACCCCGTCCCCATACCACGAAACCCTTTCAGACATGACGCGACAGGAGACTGAAGGCAACTTTCGGGTCTGAGCCACAATAAATTCAACTAGCACGCGTCCCGCTCTGAAATGCACTGGGCAACAGGAAGTGCACAGAGAGAAAAGGAATTATTTTTCCATAATTTTCAAGTGGGATTTAGGAAGTCTTCAATTGCAAGCATTTTTATATTAGTTTAGTACTAAGCAAATCATCAGCTGATAACTAAGTTGAATACTTCATCTGCATCAAAGGAAAATATTTAAATACCATTTAAAAAGATTTAACAGCTCAGTTTAAAAAGTATTTTAATACCTTTATCTACTAATTCGAGCAAAAACATATTTGTTTTTAGACTTTTTGTGGTAATTTGTAGTAAGTAAGTAAATCATTTACAAACCATTTTACTCAAGATCTACTCACATTTTTCTTGCTGTGTGGTAATGTGTAAATGTGCAAAAGGGGATTGGGCAGAGCAACTTGAAATTTTTGGACATTGTCTCATTGTCACGCTTCTTTCTGGCCCAGACGCTTTGCATAATGAGATGACAACCCTCGACGACTCTCGACCAAAGTCAAGTTTCCCCAGACGCAAATCAATTCATCATAATTTAACATAAATTTATGCGATTTAAAGTGCGGATAGTGAGAAGCTAGAGAAGAGTCTGGTATTCAACTTGTAATCGCATTAGTTGCACAATTTATTGTTTTGACACGATGTCAGGTGGTTGCTCTTGTCAGGTGGCTGTTGTTGGTCATATCAGCAAGTGGAAGAAGAAGAAGAAGAAGCAGGAGAAGAAGATGAAGAGCTGTGTTGACATGTGTTCCTGCCAGATGTAAGAATCATGCTTGACATCTTGTAATAGCTACGGCAAGATGACGTTGCTCTCTTGCAGCGATAATAGGCTTAAAGCTTGTGTGTGTGTGTGCATGTCTGGGTGTGTGTGTGTGTGTGTGTGGGCGTCTGCTGCCAAAACGAGTGCTGACCACAGGTCACTATCGCAAAATATATATATGTATGAGCTTGTGTATATAGAGAAAACATACATATATTTGTCAGAGACCTAAGAAGGATGGATTTTTGGAAAAAAAGTTAATAAAATATTTATAACCCCATTTGTCGTCGGTTGGCTTATATCAAATTTTTTATTTCCAATACCACAAAGAATTTAAATATTATATCAAGCAATTAACGGTAGCACAATCAATAAAAAAAGAGGAGAAAACTGGCTATATATAATTACACCAAATTGTTATATTTGCTCACGTGATATTTTCAAGTTTACTAAAAACAAAACCAAAATTGTTAAAACTTCTAAAAATATTTCTTAATCTATTCCAATTTGTGGTTTACATTAGAAAATGACTGAAATAGCTAACAGCGTGGAAAACAGAGCATATCTTTAGATCTGTAATATACAGCACATACTCCCCCGCCAACGCCCTCCAACTCCCCTTGTCTCATTCTCTGTCTGTCTGAGCAGGTGATTGGATGATTGTCCCCGCAGTTCTCGACTTTATAGCTCTGGCTCCGTTTCAAATTGTTGCCACCACAGAAAAACACACACACGCTGAGCAAACGCTTTGATTGATGCGTTGTAACTTCGCGTAAAATTGCACACCATCCAAAACCGTGTCCCACACCAGCTTGGGATATTTTGGAGGCAATCCGGCAGCTACTTGTGTCAAATCTGAAACAGAGCCAAATAGGAAAGAGTAACTTAGTGGGCCACGTCGAAGAATAAATACTCTATGCTAATTTCAGCTAAGCGATTTGAACATGTGTTTTAAAAAGAGACCCATATTACTTAAAAATGCACAGACAGACCTGACTTTATCAAACAAGATTAATCACACATCATGCCCCATTTCGTTGACTACACGTCACCGTTACAAATACCCTTTGGCAAGTGTATAGACACAGGGTCTGACTACAAACGGAAGGAAGCACTCAGTGCAGCCGAACACAGTTGTTTTCCAACTCGACAGCTTTAAAAATAGGAAATTAAAATTCCAATAATAGCATTACCCGAGTGTCTGTCTATGTATGTGTGTGTCTGTGTGTGTGTGTGTGTGTGTGTAACCACTAAGTATGCTTTAACTTTTGTCGTTCTATCTCTCTGTCTGTCTCTTTTTCACTCTCTCTCCCTCTCTCTTGTTTTTGCTCACTAGGTTTTCTATCTCAGTCGCCGTCGTGTGCTATAAAAATAAATTAAGCCACAAATTGCAATTTAATTTAAGGTTTACTTCTGCCGACGACCCTAAGCGACTCCCTCGCGCATCCCAAACTCTACGATTCACCTCTCTTTTGTACCCCGCACCTTTGGCCATATTAAAATATCTTGCCACATATTTTGGGTTGCCGTAGCTACTGTGTAGGTGTCGCTGCTGCTGCTGCTGCTGCTGCTGCTGCTGCTGCTGCTGTCCGCATACACATGTTAAACACCCTACCACACCTCCACTGCCACCCCCATTGCTTTCACTTCGCCGTTTGTTGCATACCACTGAGCAAACTTGCGGCTGCTGAGGCACACAGTGTGTGCGCGTATTTGTGTTTGTGTTGAAAATTTATGGCATTGCAATTGCAAATATAATTAAAATTTTGAGCTAGCTGCGCAGCGCACTTTTATTTAATTTTATGTTTTTGCTACATGCTTAATTTCTTATGCCCTTTTTGTTCCGCCACATATTTGACATTCATATTTATTATAATATTTAACCTATAATTCGATTTTAAAACTCGCCCTACAATCACCAACCGTAACTTTTCCCTCCAAGAGCGAAAACTAAAAAAAGTGTTGCATACTTTTAAGCGGAACAATTTTTGAAATTGAAAATGCTAAAGAGAAACTCTTGAGGTATTGAAGCTATGCATACCATATAAGGATATATGTTAATCGCATATTTTTTATGTGAGTGTATTTTTTTTTCTTGTGTGCTCCAGTATAAATATATATTTCATTCATTTACTGCGATATTTAACCTATAATTCGATTTTAAAGCTCGCCTTAAAATCACCAACCGTAACTTTTCCCTCCAAGAGCGGAAGCTAAAAAAAATGTTGCATACTTTTAAGCGGAGCAAATTTTTGAAATTGAAATTGCTAAAGAGAAACTCTCCTTTCCGTTTCCGCAGGTATTGAAGCTATGCATTCCATATTAGGATATATGTTAATCGCATATTTTTTATGTGTGTGTGTGTTTTGTTTCTTGTGTGCTGGAGCTATACTGGAATAACTGTATCTATGAGAACGTATTCCATTTTGTTTCTCATTTATAATTTACTGTTGTTGTTGTTGTTTCTGTTGTTTTAGCTGCTGTTGTTCGAGCATTTTATA
Source organism: Drosophila kambysellisi (assembly GCA_035042185.1). Classification (NCBI taxonomy): domain Eukaryota; kingdom Metazoa; phylum Arthropoda; class Insecta; order Diptera; family Drosophilidae; genus Drosophila; species Drosophila kambysellisi. Next base: position 660,776 of record JAWNLS010000438.1, read on the forward strand.
TCCGGATAATGTTTGCGAATCCAAAGATAATGTACACGATTTCAACGCTAAATAAACTTGTTTCCGCCAGCTTGCATGTGTGTGGTTTACAGTTGTTATTGTTGCTGCTCTTTGGCTTTGGTGCTTTTTTGCTGGCAACTTGGCAATTTTATGCTTCAATTTCCGTTTTGTAAAGCGCGCAACACTCGCAACCATCACGAAGAGCGTCATTGCCAATTGAGTCGCCAGACAGACAAACAGGGAGACAAGGAAGACAGTCACAGAGAAAGAGAGAGACGGAGAGATAGAGAGTTAGAGAGAGATGGGGAACGAGATATTGGGGAAGCGACACTGCAATTCTATATTAAGCTAAATTTCTTGTGTTCGTTCGTTTGTTTCCATTTTTTTTTTTTTTTTTTTTTTTTATGATCCACTCTGGTGGGTGAGGTGGTTCGAGTGCTGCTACTGCTCCTTTGTTGTGGCTGGTGGTTGTTGCAACTGCTCACCTGTGTGTTTCACTGTTTCAATGTCTGTCTGTGTGTGTGTGTGTTTGTGTGCCACACTCAACCGAACCATAAAAACGTAGAATGTCAAAGCCGCGTTTTTGTTTAGTTTTTACAACTGTCGTCCTTAGTGACGTTTGACATTTGACATTTGATATGCTTTAATCAAGTATAAAAGCATACGTACATGTCCCAAATAAAGGCAGGAGTGCTGGATGGGAAAGGGAGGTAAGTACCGCACATAAAAAGTCATGCAACATGCAGCGGCAGTAACAAACAGCAACATGTGGATATGAAATTGACGGTAAACTTGCTAAATAAATAATACACACTATTCGCAAATGGACATAAAACCAACGCACCACCGTGCACCATCTGCAGCTCCACAAATGGTTGCGGCACCGTTTCTCTCCTTCTCTATCTCTCTCTCTCTTTCTCTAATTCCCTCTTTCGGCCTCTTGCCACATCTGCTAAGCCTTCGATTTTTGGCTAACTCAATCAGTCGTCCATGACCAAGCATCCATTTCAGGGGGGTGTTTTTTTTTTTTTTGGTTAGTCGGCAGTTTGGGGGCACGACTTGGGGCAGCTAGCAAGTTAAGCGGCAATCATCATTCGAACGACATGTTTTCCATTTATTTTTCCTCGCAATTTTTGATGCTGTCCCCTGCAATCAACTTTGTTGACGTTAACTACACTTTGCAGAACTATATACGATTTATATATTTATGTAATTATTTTGCTTCTTGTTTTTATATTTGATCGTAGTTGATAAATTCGTTCAGGCATTTGATTTAATACATTTTTTTCTCTAACACAAACATCAATTTTTAAGCTCCATCAATTCTACTAAAAAAAAATCGATAAATTTTGCATTTATAAATATTATATATTTATATGTTGTCTATATTTTAGTATATATAGTATTCAAATGAGTAGCCGAATTTTGTATATGTAAATAAATTACTACCCATATATAAAATGTAAATTTTGCTTAATAATTTATTGAAATTGTGATGTAAACATATTGCAGTAATTTTATCAAACGTTTTTAAAATAAAATTAAACATTTATTTATGATGTATAAAAAAATAGTATTTAACTCACAATCACTAACAGAATATTTAATTATTTTAATATTTTTACGCTAATATCTGAACAGAGGCAATTTTAGTTGATGACTGTTGAAATGGAAATGTTTAATTTTTTTTGTTTGACTGACATAAGTGAATCAGACAGATTTAACTACTGACGCCGTGTCAGAAAGGGACAGACTGAAAACTAAAGACTGAGGCTGGCAGCGCACGGCCTTCAAATGGGGGATTGGGTGACTTGGATGACTTGGATGGTTTGGGTGGTCTATGTGCACCGGTCTGGTGGTGACTTTTCCAAACGATAATTAATGAAATCAGACAGTGTGTACGCGTAACAAACGCCACAAACAATGAAAATACACTAACAAAAAATAGATGCACAATTTATTAAGAATACTAGAAATTATTTTTTTTTTTTTTTGTTCTTAACATTTGTAGCAAATTTAGTTCCAAAAACTCTTGAAAAAATATAAAATTTACTTTTTATTTTATGTAGATTTTTGTTAATAAATACGCTTTGTATGATTCTATTTTCCGACAAAGTTTAGAAATTTACTACAAAGAAACTTATTTCTTTTTCTAAGTGCAGTTATAGGCAAATGGACAGTTCCTCAATGAGTGAGTTGACCGATCTGTGTGTGTGTGGGTGTGTGCTATGTGGTGTTGTGTGGTGAGGTGTGCTGTGTGTGCTGGGTCTGCTGTGTGTATCGATGAGTGCCGCTGAATGCTCTTAACGAGAAACCGTTTTAATTGAGTTTGCATGTTTATGGCTGCTCTTACACTTGAGTAGTGGCAGCTGAGGGCTAGGGCTGTGGCTGCGGCTGTGGCTGCTACTGCGGCGACTGTTGTTGCACTTTTTTTTTAACCAACACCACATGCCCAGCCCCCCCACTGTCAGACTATCAAACTCACCATCATCGCTTTTTTGGCTGCCCCTTGCATAGTGCTTCATATGCGCAATTACTTTGAAAGCAACTCGGCGGCCCCCAAACTTCGCAGCTGCTTCGACAGAGAGTAGGGGATGGGAGGATATTGGGGAAATTAAGGTTCAGCCACATATTGTCATGTACAATAGCATCATTTGTGGCCTGAGGTGGTGTCGCCTCGGCTGCCACAACCACCAATTTTGGGGGCAAGGACAACATCAAATGTAACCGCATGCTGCTTCTGCTTGCCTGATGAGGGTCAATGGTCCATTAGTGTGTGTGTGTGTGTTGTGTGTGTTGTGTATGTTGTGTGTGTTGTGTGTGTTGCGTGTGTGTGTTGTGTGTGTGTGTGTAATGTGTGTGTTTTGTTACTTGGAGCCAGCCGCATGTGGCGCCGTGTTGCCCTGGCAACTTTTTGCCTTACAACAACAGCTGTGCGAGTTGCTGCTTCTGCAGCACACACAGAGAAAAATTTAGGAAAGGATACAGGAAGGACATTGTATTCTCTGAGCGAGCTTATATTCAATGTGTCCTTGTGCTGAGATCCAAACATGAACCAATAGATTTTATTTTCACAGCGCCTAAGGATATTTGCTAGATTAACAAATTAGATGTTCGGATGGCTGTACATGTTTTTTTTGTTCAGTGTACGATGGCAACGGTGACTCAACTGGCAACAGCGACTCAACTGGCAACAGCTGGTGCATAATTATTTGTTGATTATGTAAATTTCAGGCCGAGCTTCGAAAACTCTATTAATAGTCGAGAGCTATACATATATTAATAATATGTATGAGGAGGGCAATACACCTACCACAAATTCCTGCAGTCAAGCGCAGACTTTTAGCCAAGCCAAGAAAGGGTGCACAAAGAGCGCACAATTGGATACAGCGCTGTAGCGGTGCGGGGAGGGGGGTTTGGGGAAAGCTCTGTGATGTGTTTGTGCAACAAAGCAAATTGCTGTAATCCATTTTGCAGGCACATCAGCTGCTATTGGTGCTACTGAGTCTGCGTCTGCATATTCTTCTGCTTGTGCCTTGGTAGCTGCCACCGCTTGTTGCAAGCTGCTGTTTGTTATCAAATAAAATGGATTTTTATTAGATTTTGCCTGTGAAAGGCGAAGATTTAAATTTATTTCATGTTTTGTTGGCATCTTTGTGCGCGTATTTATTTTTTGCGACTCGCCATTTTTATTTATTTATATTTTTTTTTTATTATTATTCTATCTGTTTTTATTTCATGCTTTGCGCTTTACACCGCTTTGTATCCAAGATTAATGAGTACAAAAAGGAAAATCCGATGAAAAAAGAAGAGAAAAACACGATTAAATAGACGAGAGTTGAGCAACGCCTTTCTCCACCCCACCCCAACCGACACCGCTCAACGAATTTCCGCTCCCTGCGCAGGGATTTCAACGGTTTGAGCTCTTCCCCATAGACAATTGGGTCTAATCATTTATTTACAGCTATAAACAGTAAAAAATATAAGTTTATTGTAAATACATTTCTATTAAAAAGATCAATGTTTATATCGCTACTTAAAACAACAATGGTTATCTAAAAAAATATCACAAAATATGGCAGAAAACGACCGATTGTTCCTATTAAAACTATATGATATCGTTTCGTACTGGAACTCATCTTTCGACCGATCGTCCCAATGAAAGCTATTCATATAGTGATCCGATCCGGAATATGAGTTTCATAACGATATCTTCAGAAATGTGCGACTTATGTATATGTATACTATATGGGTTCGGAGACGTCTCCTTCAATGCGTTGCAAGCACATTTTTGAGATCCTAGTTCACTTAACTACTTTTCTTTCTCCAATAGGGGTTCTGTCGACCAGGCACCCCTTGGCTCAATTGACAGCTTGGTGTTTGTGTGCATTTCGTGGAGTTCAAAAATGTGTTTTAGATATTTGTTGCTGAACATTTTGGTTTTAAACAAAGTGAAATAAGTTAACGACTGAACATTGGCAGATATCTCACTGTCAAAAGGGGAGGCCAAAGGCACTGTGTATGTTGTAGGAAGGGGGAGGTGAAAACCAAAAACTTTTGGCGTCAAAAGAGGAAGCACGGTCTGTAAACACACACACACACACCCGCACACACAAGCACACACACATTGGAGCTGACGTTGTGGCAGCCATGTGGACAACGCCGTCGACTGTGACACCTTTGTGGCATATCAAACGGAACTATGCGGAACGAACACGTGAAAACACGCATACAACAACAGTAGCAACAACGAAACAAAAACAGTGGCAACAACAAAACATGCCAGAGACAATAACTTCATCTGGCTAACGTGTCGCACCACACTAAAAAAAAAAAAAAGAAAAGAAAAGATTGAGAAATTTGCACTTAACTAGAATTAAAACGTTATCGACAAAATTTGCAAACTTAATTTTCATTCAAATTTCAAAATTAATTGGATTAAGATTAATTTTCCGAGTTTAGTAAGATTTCATTCTTTAAACTGTTTTAAATACTTCTTCAACAAAAAAAAAAACTTGATTACTTGCCGTGAGATTTTGCTTATATTAAGTAATTTATGCATAAACTTAATTTTCATTAAAATTTCAAAATTGATTGAATTAATCATTCAGAAAGAGTTTTATTCTTTAACCTGTTTTAAATACTTCTTCAACAAAAAAAACTTGATTGCTTGGCGTAAGATTTTGCTTATATTAAGTAATTTATGATCTACTCAAACAATTCTGCTCTTTGAATGTTCATTTGGTTACTGTGTTTTTTCTCTGAGTGCAGCGAGCGAAAAGAAGAAGCAAACACAGGACGAACAAGAGGTAGCTTGAGTAGAACGAGGATTTTGTAATTTGATGCCAGGATGCCGAAGTTGCGGCGGCTGTATTGGGTGGTGAGGTGTCGTGGTTGGAGCTGGGGTTGGGATTGGGGTTGGGGATTGGCGAGGCATACACAGGGCATAATAGGCGTAAACCGGAAGTTAAGTGTAAAAATAATAATAAAGGTGTGTGTGTGTGTGTGTCTATGTCTAAGTCGTGTTGTTATTGTTGCTGTTGCAATTGCTGTGCGCCCCTGTATTGTTGGGTCACCCCATCCACGCTGCCCCATCCCTTACAGCTTACACCTTATACCTTAAGTCCCTCCTTGCCTATGTGGCCCGCAGTTTTGACTTTTGCTTTTCGCCGCTTGCTATTGAAATTTATATACATGCCTTACTGGTGTGTGTGTGTGTGTGTGTTTGTGTGTGCTTTCGTTTAGGGTAAATGTCTCCCCAAGGATAATTCGGGCATGAAATTACAATCGAAGTGATGCAAAAGTGTTGGCGCCTTTTGTCTACCATTGTTGCGACCCGCAGCAGCAGCAGCCCCAACAACAACAACAACAGCAACAACAACAACAATGGCCATTAAGTTGAGCAACAACAAAACAGTAACAGAAAAAAAAATGAAAAAATAAACGTATAGAAAAAAGTAAATGGAACAATGGAACACCAAAAAAAATTCATAGAAGTCTTTGCCTTTTTTTTTTAGCCAGGAATTGAGATCCGGTGGAAGGGGGGGCATTGTCACGCCCACAGGTAAGCATAGCGGCACTTGAGCAGAGTCAGCCAGTCTCATCTCTATATCTTCCTCTTTTATCATTCGTCTCGAAGCGTGGAAAAAATGCCGTAAATAAATAGCGTTCGTTGTTGCTAAATTTGTTGTAAGCATTGCCGGACTTTTTGTGAATAAATCTGGGTTGGGGGGGGATTATTGGAGGAATCCCAAACTTTGTTATGTGAGTATCTCTCTCTTTCTTGCTATCTCCTATTGGGATCTGATGTTGCATTTATATTTTGTGTAGCCTTCTTAAACGGTGCACAAACCAACTAACGATCCTTGCTTGCCACATTCAATATTGTATATGTAGAAAGAGTCCAGCTCCAACCTAGAAACTATATACGATTGTCAAGCATTTTTCAAAATCACTTTCGAAGCTGTGCCACATTTTGTGTCCCTTCTACGACTGCCCCCAAATATGGATAGAGCTCAACTCGAGTGCGAAAAATTGCAATTTGCTTAACGCTTTTTAATTTTTGGTTTATTGTGCGCAAGTTATTGTCGCAACCCATGTGACTGCGGGTCACAACCAGAGGATGAATCATCCCCATTTACCTGGTCCCCAGCCGCCATCCCATCACATGTAATTTGGTTGTGTTTCATTTTCTTTCCGTTCTCTCCCCTTTCCAATTCGCAGCAGTTCCCGTGACGTACACGTTTTTCCACATTTTCTTTCGGTTCGTTTGCAGCTATTGTTGTTGCTTTTTAATATATTTACACGGTCATATTTCTGTGTTTACTTTTATTTGAGCCCTTCCAGCACATAACATCTATCTTGGCAACATACACGATTCGGGCTATTAACGCATCTCTTTCGAGGAGGGAATAGCCGAAGGGATGCCCAAAGTCTTGCAATGAATCTTTGTACTCTGACAATTGTGGGGACAATTTTTTTCCATCCATATATATAAGATATAATCTTAAACAAGGGCAACGAAAAGTATTATAATAATAATAATCTAAAATAAATATAATAATAATAATATTCATAATTATATATATTATGTTGGAAGCAACAACAGCATTATAAGTAACTTTATTTTTGACATTAAAATTATTTAAATTTACTCAAAACATAATTAATAAAATAACGTTACTAAATAACATACAAAAGATGATCCAGTAAACTAAATTATTTTTTCCGTATTTTAAAAACGACTTTTATAAAAATAAGAATTTTTACTTCTACTTTTTTGAAATGTTTTTCTAAATAATAGAAAAAACCGTAATATTGTTTGATTACAGATGGAGGACAAGGCTTTCTAAAACTTTAAATTATATTTTCTAATACTAAAAAAAAATTAATATTTGTAATTAAATTTAAAATAAGGATATTTTCACAAATTCATACGTAAAATATAATTTACGTTTAAGACCGCAAGTCCCTTAAAAAAAAGACGCGTGGATAATTTTAGTGACTCATCAATGGCACATGTGACCCAGAGCGAGAATGCAACACATGTATATATATATATATATATATATATATATGTGTGTGTGTATATATAAAATCACACATGAACACAAGAACCAAATTACGACCTATTTTTCGGTTTTGCCAAAGCACCCCTACGCCAAAGCCCTCCTCCTTTGTAGACAGCTTCAGATACAAAGGAATATGTATCTTTATGTATATATAAAGCCGTGCTGGCTATCAACCCCCCAGTTGCACTAGGTTTGAGAGCTACCCGGTCCCCCATCCATCACCCCAACCCCCCACTGATGCACATACATAAGAAATACACACACATACACGCACACACACACACACACACACACACTCAGAGAGACGTAGCGAAAGTCTATAAAAATCCACAAATAAAATGTCATTTGCCTGGTACGTGACTGGCATCTACTTAGAAACTAAATTAAGGATAACATTTGAAAAATTTGCACAAAATAAAATCAAGTCGGGAAGGAGGCTAGATAGATCCTCCCCGCTGCCCCCTCCCCCACCCCGTCTTTCAAGCTCTCCCTTCGTTTGATAAGGCTTAAGGCACGAAGACGACTAGACGCATCAGAAGCAGGACACGAACCGCGACACGATGTCCTGAATGCTTAAGTTTCCAAAAAATATAAAGAAAGCCAGAAGCGGAGTTAGCATGCTCCAGATTAGCATGCACGACTTGGAAATACCCAAACATTACGAAATAGTTTGCATATGTACAAAAAATGTATTTTTATCAATAGTCGATCGCAGTACTCGAGATACCTTATTTAATAAAGCTTATATTTAATTTAGTTATACACCGCTTGTTTTTGACTCCAACTCGTCTAAAGACTTCCTATTTCAGATACCCTTTAATAAAGTAAAAGGAACTACATTTATTACTGACTATACATACCCCATTTCCCTGATTACAGGGAATTAAAAAATGACCGAAAAAATAGAAATAAAATATACACAATAATTTAAATTGCTTTACAATGAAACCCTAAAATGTCAATGGAGCGGCGCGTTATTTGCCTTTTCTATTTATTCCTCAGAAGCAACAAACCCCCACCCAGCACCCAGCGACCAACCCCAACCCCAACCCCTAACAGTGGCCATTACCACCCTCTGAAGGCGTTCTGGTTCTTAGTATGCAAAGTGCCGCCTTTGCATTTTTTTTTTTTTTTTTTTTTGTTACTAGTTTTTCGGGCACTGCTTTTCGCTTTTCCTTTCCGTTTTCAGTCGGTCGGCGCATTGAAAAGAAGTGGATAATAAAGTCTGGGTCATTTGCATGCGTCCGTCTGCACTCGTCCGCCATGCAAATGGACCACAGGCGCCAGGCGCCAGGCGTGTGAGTAATGAGGTCTGCTCCATGTGCGAGTCTGTCTGCCAAAACTGCGACAGTCTCCGGCATTCCATCACAGTAATAGCTACCAGGCAACCAACCAACCAACCGACCGACCGACCGACTCGTCTCCAGCGAGTAATGTTAACAGTTTGTAAGCCAACTATTATCTGACGTGAAATAAATGGAATAATCTCTTTGACTCATCGCTTTGTATTTTTCTTTGACTCTGAATCAGCAATGCTCTCGCTGAACTGTGAGCTACTTTCTCGCTACTTGCTACTCGTTGTTATCCTTCTTACAAATATAACGTTAGTTTTGCATAATCGCTTACTATGTAAAAAAATTGACTCATTATTCAAAAGTTCTTTAGTCATGAATTGCTTGATAAATCTATTTACTTTTCTTACTTTTTAAAACACACAATTCGTCAAGAATTACTCGTTGGTTACTGACTCGTCGCTTTTAACTCGTCACTTTGCGGTCTTTTTGCAACAACTGCTGTAATTTTCGGCAGACACAATTGACAGTAATTGAATATGCAAAATCTGAGGACGACACTGAGAGTTGTGCTAGAAGTTGTGCGGACGTTGCCAGACAGCAACAAATTACGATAAGTGTGTGTGTCTGCATCTGTGTCCATGTGTGTGTGTGTGTTTGTTGGTTGATACAATTGATGATTTGTACACATGAACACGAGAACACCAAGGGCTGCTCTAAGGAATGCATAAAAGGTTCATTAACCGCCCCGAATAACTAACTCGCTTCTTGAACGAGCGAGTGCAAGAGAGAGAGAGAAAGAGTGGCCGAGCGAGAGAGATAGCTGGACTTGAGCTTATCTTAAGACTTGTAAATGGTCGATTATAAGCTGCTGACTCATCGCAACATGTGACCGGCAAAAAGTGGCTGACGGTGGTGCCAAAGTGGGGCATCCTTAACTCGTCCGATTTAGTACAAGCAACAAAGATGTTAACACGTACGTCCTGTGCTAAATATTTTAACAGGATTTGCAAAGTCAGTGGCGTACTACTTAGTAGATACAACCACACAAACAGTACCACAGACACACACACACACACACATACAATACACAATATACAACACACAACACAAAACACACCACCACCCACACATTTGCACTGCATTTAAAAAACATTTGTGGTTTTTATGCTCAATCATCATCAGGATGATGATCATGTGGATTCTTGAAATTCCCTGCACGCTTGTATATATTAATAAAAATGCATTAGTTCACATTTATTTTTGGACACAAAATGTGTTAAAGTAAGCAAACTCAACATCCCTCCCTCTGCAACTTTCTGCTTCCCGGGGGGCAGCTTGAATCGACAAAAAAATAAATAAAGAAAAGAAAAAGATTTGAACCAAAGAAGATGAAACCACCGGCTGTGGTGCGAGTCTTAGCTGTCTACTCATTTAAAGCATTTGCAACTTTTACTTTTCGTTTGAAAGCAAAATAATGTACATGACAACAGTTCACCCCCTCCCCCCCCCACCCGTCTTGCATCCCCCTGCTCTCACGAGCGAGCGGGGACAATATAACTAGTGTCATGTGGCCAGAAAAACTCATCGCACACCACACCACACCACAGCACAGCACAGCACACCACCCATCTACATCATCTGCCCGGAAACCACCCATGCGACCTGGGTGCACTTTCGCTCTCGCTCGTAAATTTTAGATATTCGTAGCACGTGCAAATTATGTACAATAATAAAAACAAAATAACATAGGGATACATACATAAAAAGAGAGCAGAAACCACTGCGGAGCGAATGGAAGTCGATGACAGGAGAGAAAGTAGAGTATCTTCGCTGTGATTGTCTGTCCTCAACTCAAATACCCTTGCTTACATACATACATACAATTCCTACCAATTTGAACTACCCTTCCACTAAACTCCACTGGAAACCAAGGTATATAAGACAATTAAAACTCATTAACCTTTTTTTTTTTTTTGAGTGCTTTCAAAAAACATTTTTAGGGTTTAAGAATGGGCTCAAACGAAAGAAAGAAAGAGAAAAACTCGAATCTTGTGGATAGATGTCCTACAACACAAGTACAACCTGAGCTCAGGACAGGAAACGGGCCACAAAAAAACAGGGTCGCAGACAGATAGGCAAACAGACAAACAGAAAGACAGACAGACAGACAGACAGACAGATAGACAGATAGACTGTCGAGCAGCTAAGGGGTGAGGAGTAAGTTGCGGAACTTGTCTGCCTGTCTGTCAGACAAATACATAAACATGTCTGCGCCTAAGAGTCTGTTGCATTTTTATATGCTCCCCTCTAAAAAACACACACACAAAGAATCACATAAAAAACTTTCGCCACAATATTGATTTATTCAGCAAATTTGTATTGTAGTCAAGCTTTAACTTAAATCTCGAAAATGAGCCAAGACTACAATAGACTGAACTTCATCTTTGAATATTTAGTTAACTTTAAGCCCGATTCGTTGTGACATCACCTTCCTTAAGCTTAACTATATCGTTAGTATTATTAGTATTTATTATTAAGTTCGCAAATTTTACTTAAAATTATGTTATATTTTTTTTGGTTGTCATTAAATTACCAAACTCTTTATAAGATTGAAGACATGAATAAAATCGTTCGTCAATTTTATGAATATAAAGTCTAATAATCTCATGTGGTACTTATCCCTTTAAAGTGCTATAACATATAATATGTGTATGTACATATGATGTAATATTCTATGACCCTTTAAATGATTTATGAAAAATAAAATTAAATGTATATATTAAGAAGCTTCAAGCAATTAATAGTCATTTAAGTTAGTTGCAATATCACAAAGTTGTTCATAACTTAAGACAACCTTTAAGAAAAGTAAAAAATAGGTTTGCCAAGAGTTGAACCCGCCTGCAGGTAATCATTAGGAGTTTTCCGAGCACACTGAGTGGAACAAATTATGTCCCAGAGGTGTCGCATAATATTTAACACCCAGTGAAGTTCACGCTTATCGCTTATCATTAGCAGCTTGCCAACATCAGCATCACAGAGAGAGAGAGAGAGAGAGGGTGAGAATAAGAGAGAGAGATAGAGATATAGACAACTCACAAGCTGTTGGTCCAAAAATTTATAATTGCGCCCCATATTTTGTGTTTCCGTATTTTAAGTATGTACTTCCGCCCGGTGTTTGTTTCACGTTTCATAACCATAACAAATTATCTCAGGTCATCAATTATGGCTGGGAGACGGCAACTGAAGCTTTGCTCTTTTTGCTCTGTTTTGTTCAATTCTGTTGCGTTTTTTTCTGTACTTGTTTTCTTTTCTTTAGCTGGTTTCTGTTTACTGGTTTTTTGGCTGTTGAGCAAAATTTGTTATATTTTTATTGCTTTCATTATGATTTTATGTGGCGTGAGCACGTTCTACATTCCAATTTTGTGGGTGGTGTCAGAGGTGGTGTCAGAGGTGAGTTTGACAAAGAGTAACTTTTCCGTATTGAGTCAACACTGACGCCCATTTGTCTAACTGACTACTCGGGGTGCTTCGCTTGCCACTTGGGTGTTAATAATGTTATCTTTTATTTATGCCGAAATGCCCACTTTTGCCTACATAAACTTTTTCGTTTTGAATGTAATTGCATTTTGTATACCTTTAATACCCTGTCTTAAAATACAATGTGCAAATGGGGTATCATAAATTGATACTTATTTGTGTGTTATTCAACGAGTTGCAAGTAAGCGGCAAATGGTGCATAAAGTAATATGATTTTGCATTAGTGCAGCGAATGGATTTTTTAAAGTGTCAAGTGACGATTGTAGACAATTTTGTAACAAGTGACTAAGCAACTATTAGTGAGAAATGTTATCTTCAAGAATACGCTACTTTTATATATATATAGGGTATCTCCTAGTCGGACACTTCTCCAAACTCTTACATTTTAGAGTGACTTCATTGGTTGGCTTTGCGAGCATGACTTAAATTTTGAAGTCCCTCGCGCCACGTCAATGGGAAGCAATGTGAGGGCCAACTTTTCTCCGGCCAAAATGAAAAGTTTTCATTTTATAATAAATAATTCAGTTGTATTTCAATACATCAAGCAAATTAAACAAGTTCACTTATAAAGTAGGTAAAATAAATAGGTGCAAGCTTTACGATATTACATAACAGGTGCTTGGGGAGAGAGACAAGTGAGAGAAGGTTGACTCGATTTCAAGACAAGTCCGTGTGATTTAGGGCCGATAGACGAACGGACCGCCGCATTTGTGTTGGCACATATAATTGGGACGAGTGCGCCACTTGCGACAGTAGCGACGATAGCACTTATTGGGATTGGGGGTTGGCGGAGTTGGTGTTGGTGTTGGTGGAGTTGGTGTTGGTGGAGTTGGTGTTGGTGGAGTTGGGGTTGGTGGTGTCGGGGTGGGTGGTGTGGGTGTTGGTGGCTTATCCGTTGGGGGCTCGGGTGTCGTCGTTTCCGGACAATCATTGCCCACTTCTCCAATAATCGTATTCAATGCACTCAAGCCGGCCAACACACTCAGGTCGAGATTCACCAGGTTCACAACCGTATTCCGATTACCTTGAATTACATTGTCCGGTCCAGCTGCAAGCAAGTTCCAATCACATTAGGCATTCTTAAGATACCATCGGGAATTTTGTACTCACTGGTTATTTCGTTGCCCAACTTGTTGGCGATGCCATTGCAGGCGCCGCTGCTGCCCCTGATGGCATTAGCCAGATTTATGTTAGCCAGCGCATTCAGATCCAAATTGATCAGTTTCACAATTGTATTTCCGTCGCCCATAACGACTTGCTTGGGACCTCCTACAAGAGATGATGCAGTGGATGCAGTTGTAGTAGATGCAAGCAGAGGCTGTTGCATTCGGTTTACTTACTTTCAATGTTTTGGGACAAGTCATTGCCAACAGAGCCGCTGGCATTATCATCCCTGATCTTCATGAGTAGGTTGCCGTGTCGATCGACCACTTGAATGTCGTTCGCGGAACCACCTCCTCCGGTAACAGTGCCCACAACATTGTTGAGCAGGCTTACACCGAGATCCACAGGCACGACTGCATCGACTACGGACACCAAATTATTGTTGTTGCCCACGACAGCGTTTTTGGGACCGACTAGCGAATGAATAGCATTAATAATCTCTGACTCGACAAAAGAATTATTAAATAATTTTACCTTCGATGGCATTGCCTAAATTGTTGGCAATATTTTGAGAGCCAGAGGATCCAGTAGCAGCTCCAGTGATTCCTCCCACAAGTCCACCGGCACCACCGGTAGCACCGCCCAAAACACCACCTCCTCCGCCGCCCAAAAGACCTCCGACAGTGCCGACAACGCCGCCCACTACACCGCCGACATTACCAACAACACCACCGACAGTACCAACAACACCGCCCAAAAGACCACCGGTTGTACCGCCCAAGAGACCACCGGTTGCACCGCCCAAGAGACCACCGGTAGCACCGCCCAAAGGACCACCAGCACCGGAGCCACTTGAGCCGCCAGAGTTGCCATTAACTACACCTGTCATTCTATTAAGAGCGCCAACGCCGGCCACAACGGGAACATCAGCATCAAGTACCTTAACTATGTTATTGTTGTTTCCTTGAACAACATTTTTTGCACCCGCTGTAATTGAAATTAAAGGATTGTAAGAACCAAACCTTGAATTTATATTAAGATTACTTACTGTTTATGGCATTGCCAGCTTGGTTAGCAATAGCCCCTCCAGAGCCACCCCGAGAACCACCTCGAGAACCACCTCCAGAACCACCTCCGGAACCACCTCCAGATCCACCTCTAGAGCCGCCATTAACCACTCCTGTCACTGTGTCGAGAATACTAGCGCCGACCACAACGGGAACATCAGCATCAAGTACCTTAACTATGTTATTGTCGTTTCCTTGAACAACATCTTTTGCACCAGCTGTAATTGAAATTAAAGGATTGTAAGAACCAAACCTTGAATTTATATTAGGATTACTTACTGTTGATGGCATTGCCACCTTGGTTAGCAATAGCCCCTCCAGAGCCACCCCGAGAACCACCTCGAGAACCACCTCCAGAACCACCTCCGGAACCACCTCCAGATCCACCTCTAGAGCCGCCATTAACCACTCCTGTCACTGTGTCGAGAATACTAGCGCCGACCACAACGGGAACATCAGCATCAAGTACCTTAACTATGTTATTGTCGTTTCCTTGAACAACATCTTTTGCACCAGCTGTAATTGAAATTAAAGGATTGTAAGAACCAAACCTTGAATTTATATTAAGATTACTTACTGTTGATGGAATTGCCACCTTGGTTAGCAATAGCCCCTCCAGAGCCACCCCGAGAACCACCTCGGGAACCACCTCGGGAACCACCTCCAGAACCACCTCCAGAACCACCTCCGGAACCACCACCAGATCTACCTCTAGAGCCGCCATTAACCACTCCTGTCACTGTGTCGAGAATACTAGCGCCGACCACAACGGGAACATCAGCATCAAGTACCTTAACTATGTTATTGTCGTTTCCTTGAACAACATCTTTTGCACCCGCTGTAATTGAAATTAAAGGATTGTAAGAACCAAACCTTGAATTTATATTAAGATTACTTACTGTTGATGGCATTGCCACCTTGGTTAGCAATAGCCCCTCCAGAGCCACCTCGAGAACCACCTCCAGAACCACCTCGAGAACCACCTCCGGAACCACCTCCAGATCTACCTCTAGAGCCGCCATTAACCACTCCTGTCACTGTGTCGAGAATACTAGCGCCGACCACAACGGGAACATCAGCACTAACAAGTTGCGTAAAGATATTGTTATTTCCGCCAATGATATTTTTGGGACCAGCTAAAGAGAAATGCGAATCGAATCCTTAATAAATTATCAAAAAAATCTGCATTCAAACGAGACCTACATGTAATTGAATTGCCTCCTAGGTTGCCAATATTGGGGAGGAGACCACTGGCACGTTTTGATGTGGGTGCACCCTTGCTAAGTGGCACATCGGCATCCACCAAATTGGCCATAGAGTTGCCTTTCTCTGTAATTAATGTTGATTATAGGTTATAAGCTTAGACGTTGAGTTACTATCTACTTACGAATGAGCGAGTTGGGTGAGGGAGGCAGCGATCTATCGAGCGCCGTCATCAAACCCATAATAATCACTTTAGCCACGCCCATATTTATCAGACGTACAATCCAGCTGTCAGGAGTAGCTGCACAGAAGCCGCTCTTGTTGCCATGGGCAATCGAAGTCAGGCTATCCATCAGCGAGTTGATTAGAGTGCTGAAGCCATTGATCTGCAACAGGCTGATGCCATTTTTCTTGCTGCTGTCGTTGGGACCCACTAAAAATTTTAAGTGAAATATATAGTTTAGATAAAGTTCTTAGATTTGAAACTAGTTCATTATTTAACTCAGTTACATTAATCTATTATTATACTTGACACTTCTTGCATATTACTCGGTATTCTCTTCTAATTACTCGTTACTTGTCACTTGTTACTAACCAGTCGAAACTTGGTTATTACTCACTCGTTACTCATGGTACTTATTTCGTTTCACGTATATTGCTATATAGTCTCTCGGTGCTTGCTGCATTGCTCGATGCTTATCTCCAAATTCACGTCACTTCCTAAGCGCTGCTAACTACTCGTCTCTCGTTTTTCGTCTCTCGCTACTTGTCTCTCACTACTCGTCTCTCGCTACTCGTGTCTCGCTACTGGTCTGTCGCTACTCGTCTCTCGCTACTCGTCTCTCGCTACTCGTCTCTCGCTACTCGTCTTTCGTCACTCGTCTTTCGCCACTCGTCTCTCGCTACTCATCTCTCGCTACTCGTTTAACTTGCTGCTCATTATATATGCCGTTCCTCTCGTTACATATACTCGATATTTAGTACACTCAACTTGTCTTGGTACTCACTTTCTATCAGGTTCTGCACAATATTCTGTGTCTCCAGACTGGATGCTCCGCACACCTGCAAAAGTGTGCTCAATATGGCTTTCAGCTCGGGCAAACTCCGGGCCTGCAGAAAATTGGTGATGGCATCCCGATCTCCTCTAATTTTGGATGTTTTCGCTGCCTGCTCGAGGGCCGTACGCGTACTCCGACTACCCAATATGCCAGTTTCGCTACGTTTGGATGCCGTCGTACTCTGGATGATTTGCACCACATGCTTCTGTGAGCACTCGATGTTGTTGAAGGTGCACAGGGCCAGGAATGATTTCAGGCTAAGCGTCAAGCTGTTCTTATCCTGTAATTTCTTAATGTCCTTGATGACACGATCGCAGCTGGCATTTGCATTGCTGCCGATCAGTACATCAATGATGAAATCCATGCCCAGTTGCATCAGTACCGCAACATCCTGTAATTCAGTCGATTCCATGTCTCGCAGAGTCTTCACCGTCACCTCCTGTTTCGGTGTCAACTTCATGCCACGCGCCTGCATGCTGGCCATTAGCAGATCAGCCAGATCCTTGGCCGCCAAACGTCCTATGTGGTTGGACTGCCTTGTTGCTGTTGCAGTTGCAGTTGCAGTTGCAGTTGTTGTTGCTATTGTTGCAGGAGTTGAGCGAGCGATGGTTGTCGGCTTTGCCTCGAAGGGTATGAGAAAGCAGGTGGATAGTATGAGGAACAGCTGTAGTCGCCACATATTGAGTCCTTGTCAGTGCCGATTGTGTTTATTGTGTTGTGTATAGTCAAGAAGTGTCTTGATGATCGCAAATTGAGTGATTGATATTGTTGCAGTCGCTGCCACGAGCTTTTATTCAGATTCGATGTCTTTGTGCTTATCACCGAAATGCTGCTGCGACTAACTGAACTGCTGATAAGAGACAAACCAAGCGATATTCGTGTCTGTTGTGGCATTATTGGTATGCCGCAAACGTGCTCCCAAATCGCCAAACCCCATCGTTGCTGATAATTGCTTAATTGTTGTTGGCCAATTTTTTTTCCCATTCGCATTCTTCTCACAACATTTCTTTTTTATCTGCTTTTTATATCTCTGTGATCCATAGAAGCTCGTCTTGTTTATCTTTTTTGAATGATGCATGTTTGTGGCAAGCGAACTGAACTGAACTGAATTGATTTTCATTTCGCTTGAATCCTTTTGGAAATGGTTTGGTGTTGCTCCCAGCATTTCACTACTATAACTGTGTTAATACTTCAATAGTTTGACCTCTTAAATAATACTTTAGTTATTATAATTGTTCAAATTATAACATCATGCTACGTAGCTTACTTCATTTGCAACTTAAATTTTTTGAATTCATTCTTTGTTCCTCTTTTTTTAAAGTTATTTTGATGATATGCAAAATGCAGTTGCTTTTATGAAAATTCATATTTTATTTGACTTAACAAAGATGACAAATATTGGCTTTATAAGTATTTACTTAGGTATTATTTCGAATAAATTAAACAATTATCTTAGCTTATGTCCAGAACTTGTTTTCAAATTGAGAAATTTTTTTTTATTTTGTTTAACTGTATAATCTTCTTAGTCATTTACAAAATACACATATTTATGCTTAAATAGAGACTGTTTATTAGAAAAGGCAGTCAAATAAAATTTAGCCTCGTTGGGCAATTACAAAAATAATTCCATTCAAATTGTAAGCTGTTTAAAATCCATGCAAATAAATGCAAATGGAAACAGCTAAGTAAATTATTAAGAAAATGTTATTTAATAATATTATTAAATTTAAACTGCAATAAATATTTGAATGAAGCTCCTAGGTGAAAAATTTCTAGTAAAACTCACTGGGAACTAAAATTACTTTTCACACGTTGAGTAAGTTTGTTATCTATTTGACTATTTATTTTTCTGTTTAATCTGCTAAAAATATTGCGATAATCATAGTATTATTTATCAGTGTTTTGCTATCAAATAGCTCATTATAAGAATAATAATCATAATCATTCTCATGCGCTGCTTTCATTCAGTAGTCAATCTGCAATTCAGAATATATCCACTGATTAAAAACTCAACCCGGTTTGCTTCACAGCAGCTGCTCAGCTGTTAGACGTCATTGAAAGCCAGAGCAGCGGGCAGAGCAAATTAGAAGCTGACCCAGATATATTAGCATAGTCAACACATAATCTGGTGGCTCAGGTCATGCACGTGCCCCAAGAGAGGTGCGTACAGTTGTGGATGGTCACAGATTTCCGCGTAGAGATATCGGACAGCTGAGGGTTGTATAAATGCATAAATCACGACTTGCTGGCAGCCAGTTAGAAAGAAGATTTGACTAACAACTCAAGAAATAAACCCAGAAACAATGGCAGCCTTGAGCAATGATCAACGGTTTGTGGTGCTGCTACTCATAGCGGTGGCAAGCGGTGCATGGTTAAGTAGTGGCACCAATGCGCAGACCTTCACCCCTGAGGATCGCGGCTCGATACTGAAATTTATGGATGTGCTGTTGAACTTTCTCGATGTTGATGTAGTGGATAACACGACCAGCACCGAGAGTCCCAACAATGCCAGCACCACAACAATAGACGATGGAGAGAGCACCACCTTAGCGGACAATTCGACAACGGACATCGGCACAGAAACCGAGTCCACAACAGCGGATAATGAAACAGAGGGCACCACCAGCAGCGAGAGCAATGAAGCAACGAGTGAAAGCAACGAAGTAACGAGTGAGAGCACAACACTGATAGCGAGTGAGACAACCCTGAGCCCAACAACCCCCAGCAGCCAAAACACACCCCCCACACAAGTGGGGGCTGCACCACGACGCATTTGCTTCAAGCGTGTTTGCTACAAGTTTGCTGGTGACAAGGGCTACATTGTTTAAATAAAATATTAATTAATAATCAAAAGAAATTAATTCGTTACTATCTTATTGAATATGCTCACTTGCCATCTGCTATCTGGTATCTGCTATCTGGTATCTGGTATCTCATTAGCAGCACTCGTCGACTATCAATTTGTGCTTTATCTGCATAGTTTTCAGTTGACTCGTTAGTTTGGAATTGAATAATGGCCTCTGTATTTTAGCTACTTGTGAATGCTCGAAAACAATTCATAGTCAGTGCCAATTTGTTAAACACAAGCGGCATTCAGGCAGAGCGCATGCAGTAAATGGAAAATAAATAACAAAGTTTTTCCAGGCAGAAGTTGGTTTTCCACTTGTTGTTGTTGTTGTTATCAATCCAAAAGCAAATTATTTCAATTAAAAGTTTTGCAGCACACAGTTCTTAATGTTGTCAACTTGGTCGCTTATGTGCCCAAGTCTTAATTGTGTCAACAAACATACACACACACACACACACTTACACACACACACACGCATACACTCACACATTTACAATTCTGACCAACAACAAACTGACAGACAAAGCCCATTGGCAAAAGCTTTGCGGCTTTTCAATTAGTCGTCAACAAATGCAATTTTATTCGTTAAAAGACTTGCCAAATTTATTGTGCAACTTCCCATAAGGTCGACGCCAACGTTGTTGTGGCGCCACAGCAAAGAGAATTCCATGCATATGCCTAAGAGTCAGCCATAAGCTGCACAAACTATGAGTGTGTGCGTGTGTGTGGGTGTGTGTGGGTGTGTGTGTGTAATTAAGCACAAATATGAACGCATTTTCACTATATTTATATTTATTTAATGTGCACAAAAAGCTTTCAATAATTGACAATTTTTAATTGAATTTAAAGTTAATACTAATAGGATCTTAAATAAAAAACTGTAATTGACAATTACGATAAAATAAATGATATAAAAAAAGAGTACGTGTAACAAATTAATAGTGAGTACAAATTAGAAAGTGATTAATTATGTTTATGTATTAATAAAGTTTTTACAAAGTTTGCAAAAAAGTGCAAAAAGTGCTGGAAATAATTACGATAAACGCCTAATTGTCCATAATCGGTTTAACTGAAACAGTAAACGGAAACTTATGCAATTCTAGAGAATTTCAGATCATTTAAATGCCATTTGCAGCAAGTTCAAAACTCTGAACTATGACTTTTAATGAAGAAAATGTTAACTTTTGGGCTTTCACATTGGTTCGACTGGAGGGACTTGGGGCACGTGTCTGTGCTATTTAATTACTATCAGCTTATTGTTATTGCTGCCCCGTATGCGTCAACAACAACACAAACTTAACAAAGTTATCACACACAGTGCGTCGGATTAGTCGACCGCCGCGTGAAGTACTTTAAATTAGTTTCGTTGCATAAACAACGCATCCCATGCGACTGACAGGGGGTTGTGGGTGGAAGGGGGGGTGGCAGAGGCGGGGGTGTGTTATGAAAACGCGTGTAGGCAGCTTTAAAGACAAGCACGCGTAGCGAAAGGCAACCCCAACTCAAGACTAAAAACAAAATCAACCACCCCCTTTCCCACCCCCTCCCCCACACTCAGTCCCACAGCCACGTGTCAGCAAGAGTGACATCAAATGAAGGCAACGTTTGGAGGAGGGTGTGGGGGATTTGGCGGAAGTTGACGGTTGGAGACGCCACGCTGTTTGTTTGTGGTCGATGGCTGCAGATCACAAAATATCCAATTACAATTTAATTAAGTTGCTTTCTCTCCCCCTCGTTCACCACAAATATGTAGAAAGTTAAAATTTCAAAGTTTTTCGTTTTTTATAGCATACTTTTCAGCTGTCGAACGAGTGGCTTGAAAGCAGCTGAAGCCTAAATATTTCTGTCCGTTTGTGTTGCATACTTTTGGGCGGAACGAGAAAACACTAATTATCTAATTGGGTTTGAATAGTGCTTGTTTGCTTGTTTGTATTCATTTATTCCAATTTAAATATATCTATTTTATTTTCCTGTATTCCCTGCATATTTTCAAAATATATATGAAAGTTGCTCTTCTCGTCTCTTATTGATTTACAAATTGAAACAACAAATTAAATTAAAACAATTTTTTTTTATTTGATGAATCTTATGTGCATTAATAAATTTGTTTTTAAAATTAACCAATTGCCTAAGACATTTCTATATGTTAATTAAAATTCCCAATGTAAATAAAATGTACAAACGCCGAAGTTTACATACCCTTTAAAGTGAACCCTTGAAACAAGAACTTTTTCAAAAGTTTTGGTTTTCTCTGCATTACTTTCACCAAAGGTTGGCAACACTGGAACTACATCATTCCGCTACTGAGTGCGCATTTGAGTTGAATAATTTTATTTACGATTTCGCAATACAGACACATTAATTTGTATATGTACACACACACCCGCACACACACGCATACCCTTTTCGCAGGCGTTGCAAATTTAATCATTTTCGGTGCCACTGCTGTGTTTTATGATGCCACGCGCTGCTGTTGCTGCTCTTGTTTTTAATGTTGTTGTTGTAATCGTCCTGCGTCCAGGACATGCGCATAAAATGGCCATTTTGCTCGGCCAAATGAGCCGCATCATTATCGACAACAAAATCGATGACATATCCATGAAAGTGTTCAATGTGATTGTCGATGTTTTTGTTGTTGTTGTTGTGTACACATTAAAAAATATATATAAATCATATTGGAATTTTCCTACAATCGGGAAAATATTTGATTTAAATAAGAACTAGTTTATTTAACAATTTATCGTTTCATAGAAAATGTTTTCTTAAAACAATAAAAAAAGTTGTAATTTTATCAATTGTAAAACACTTAAAAAAATCGTAATATTTTAGTAAATATTATTTTCTTGATATCTTTACACAATGGAATATATCTTTCAATCATGTTGCACTAAGGGAAATGCTTCGATTTTCTCAGTGGACTCTTGTTTTACTACTCCTTTATTTTTCATGTCCGCCCTGTTCGCGTTTAAGTTTTATGAGCAGTTCACTTGGTGGCAAGGGTGAGGAGTGGGTGGGTGGTAGGTCGGAAGCGCGGAAGGGGGGAAGGGGGGGTCAAAATGAGACGCTTAACGACAACAGCAGCTGCTACTTCGCTTTCTCCTGCCTCATCCTTATTCTGTGTTTGTGTGTGCGTGCAGCTTGGAGCAGACTGTACTTATTTTAGTGTATTTTGTTGCAAATGTAATTTTTGCCTAATTTGCATGGCTGAAGGCGTTTTGAAGTTGCAACCAAGTTGCACTTGAGACAGACGCAGCTTGCCCCCAAATGTTTTTTGGTCGACGGCATTTCTGAGTGCCACTCTCGAAAATGTGCGTAACAAGCTGACCCAGCAAGCAAGAAGGAAAGTGAGAGAAAGATAGAGAGAGAGAGGGAGAGGGAGAGAGAGAGAGATCCAGTGTGAGTGGCAAACGAAAGACTTAAGCAAAAAACTTGACTAAATGAGCGATAAAAATTTAATCAGAATCGCATTAAAATAATCTCAATAAAATCCGTATTCTTATGTAATGGATGACACACACCCAACCACACACACACACACACACACAGCCACACACACACACACATAGACACGGACACAGGAACTCTTGAATTTTTGTTACATGGATTACAAGCTGCAAATCCATTTGGCACACGACGTGTGCGCCCTCCCCCTGCCCCGATCCCTGCTCCTGCTCCTGCCCATGCCCATGCCTCCGCTCCTGCCCCTTCACCCACTACTTGGCAACGCCACCTGCGTCGCATTGTTATATCTCTTGCCCTTTTTTGTGCTCTTCGCTTCGGTCTCATTGTTGTCAGTGGTTGCATTTGCCGCGTTGCTTCTTTGTGTGTGTTTTTTTTTTTTTTTTGTTGCCCCGTTGCTGCTGCCTGCGCGTCCTGCATTGTCCTTTACACGCTGCTGTAACCTAATCCGCTTACCGCTCTTCCTCGGTCTCTTCTCTAACTCTGGCCATGAAACGGTTGAAACTGCTTGCCTTCAATTGAACACTTGCCAACGTATCCTGAGCGTCCTGAGCATTATCCTCAGACACAAGTGTTTGATGAGCTTGATGAGTTCTCCGATGAAATTGATTGATCGATCGCTCGATCTTCACAGCTGGCAACAGAGAAGAGACCAGCTAACTGTTCATATGTTCTGTGGTTACAACAGCTCCGGTAGCCAATTTCACAGGTCTCGGTTCTGGCTTAAGGGTTCTACTAGCGGTAAATATATAAATATCATATCTACATCAGTTGCTTTACTCGCTTCGAGTCAGTCACTACTTTATACTCATTATCATTGCTTGCTGCTCCTTAACTATGAATCTCTGATTGTAACCTAGAAGTATTCGCTATTCATTACTTAATAATCGTTACTCGCCACTCATTTACTCAAACGCTTTTCGCCAGATATTTTTAATCGAAGTTAGCCTGGAGAAGTTGACTCCAGTTGGCTTCCAATATATTTCAAACGATTCAGGCTCTCAGAGCAGTCGCACACAATCTCAAACAGAGAATACTAAAATTCTAAAATTCATTTTTGATTTTTCACATATTGCAATGACGATAGTACATCGAAAAATTTGGGATTCCAGTCGTCGAAAACGTCGAACTAGTACACACAGACGTGAGCACCTTAGCATAAATAGAAGTTGGTTCTGGTATAACTGTGGGAGACCAACTCCAACGGGCAACATCTTTAACGGAATGATATTCAATTCACAGGAGCAACGCATCCAATGGTATTGTATGATGGAGAATGGATGTGCTCATCTCCACTGATTCACGCCTGCTTCCTTTTGCAGGCGAACTGAATGACGAACAAAGATCGCCATGTTGATGGGCATCCAGGATAGAGATCTTGGATCTTGCACTTGTTACTTTCTGGCACATTCCAATAAACGCCTCACATTCATTTCGGATTAAAATTTTGTGTAGTGTACTTTTTTTGGTATCAAAGTATTTGGCAGTCGGTAACCCCCGACTACAACGTTCTTTCTTGTTTCTTGTATGTGTGTGTGTATGTATAGGGATGCGTGTGTGTGTATGGAGATGTGGGAGTGTGTTTGCTCTTGCTTCAAAGCAAGATACATTGGGTACTAATACATTTTACTTATTATCATTGCTCGCTGCTCTTTAATTATGAATCATGATTGTAATCAAATAGTATTCGCTGTTCATTACTTAATAACCGTTATTCACCCACTCGCTTCTCGCTATTCGTTGAGTCACATTAGCTATTCGCAATTATTTCTCTTCCCCATCAATTATTTGGCTGAAATCAATTTGCATTTTGTTCCTTTGTTTTTATTTCGCCCAATATAAGTTGAGACTCATTTTGAGCCGAATTTATTGCACGAAACCGAACTGAAATTTGTTTTCTGAATTTCCAATAGCATCTCACTGAGTCAACATGCCTTTTTTGTGTTTTTTTTTTTTTTTTATTTTTTTTGACACTCGTTGCTCCCACGGCCAACCATTTTACGATATCCGATTATCGGAAACGGAAGAGCACAAAACTGTGAAGTGCTGGCAAACAATGACGGGTATCGAGTGTGCGTGTGTGCGTGTCTGTGTGTGTATGTGTGTGTGTTGTTGCTGTTGTTGTTGTTTTTTGTGGTGCAAGCAAATAGACGTCAAAGCCGCTTGCCAACTGATATCGAGTGCGATTGCAACTACGTCTTAATTTCGGCATTGGACATTATATAATCAACAGCAGAGCGGCTTTTGTTTTTCTTTCGCTTCACACACACACACGCGCGTACACACACACACACACACACACACATGTACACACGCACTATATGTATTTTTTATGGGGCTGACAAAGGAAAAGCCGCAACGAGCCATCGAACCCCGATGTATTCCCGTGTATTTGTAATACAACCAACCAGAAAGAACCACAGAACACAAAGCCGACGCCGCCCCGCTGCCCGCTGCCTGCCACGAAAAAGAAATTCGCTAGAAAACGCAGAAAACGCAGAAAAACCAACGCGCCACGCGGTAATGACAAATATTGACATTTCCTTTGGATGCCGACAGAGACGGGGAGTGCTTATGTATATGCCTTTCCCTCACACTTGTGCAGTTAATGCACTCGAAAAAAAAAAATTTGAAAATACATTTTAAGATTGATTTTGAAAATATAATTCTTAAATTCCATAATTAAAAATTAATTGAATGAAAAGTAAAATTATATTGTTAAATTATTCAATTGTACAACAGATATTTGGGGTCGCTTTCGGGCAACTTAGCACATTCTTGGACATAATTTTTTCCAGTGTGGTTGCTACGTTCGTGATTGAAGTGGAGGTAATTTTATACCATTTTTGGGCAACATTCACAAAAGCCACGCATTGTGAATTGTGAATCGTTGCTGCCTATCAATAAATAGCACAAAACACATGGATTCCCATTGTTTCTCTTACCAGATCGCATTAGTTTGTTAAAGTTACTGCGAATGGGGAGAGGGAGGGGTTGGCTAAAAGCTATCGGATTACTTAGCCAGCATTTCACACGCAGTTCGTCTATCTTCACATTATCTTCCCGTTGTGTGGAATTAGTTTGGTAATTGGGCTGGTCAACTGATCAACAGCTGGTCAACAATTGATAAACGGGTATCCAAACAAAAATAATTTAGAGCAATAATCCAAGCTATTTTCGATAAATATATAGCTCTTAAATATGTGGGCAAATCTAATTCATTTAGTTAATTTAATAAGAGCATTTTAAGCGTACTATCAAATAAAGCATCTACCTTTCCAATCATCCATCCCTTCTTATATCTTTGAGCGCTGAGATTTTTCTAGCTACCCGAAACACCTTCAATAAAACGGACATAAAATCTGAGCTACTGGGAAATTTTACCTGAAGATTGGGTAAAATTGGGTTTATGACAATCCACTCTGTCAATTAAACAGCGTTAAAGGAAACCCATAAAAATATTTGTAAAAGATATGGAAACCTCTTCTTGTGTTTCTCAGATGCTGCCGACTGGTTGTGGTTGCAGGATAATTGTAGGGATTTCATTGTAGATTGATAAAAATCCTCCAATCTATTTCTAAATATAAATTTAAGTCTATAAATTAAATTAAATATTTAAAGCAATGATTTTCAACGAACTTATTTTTGAAATAATATTTGAGCAGTTAATTTCCGTAAGTATGCGAGAGATTTCAGCATACATTTATGTATGGCGAGGGGGGGACGATAAAATGGAGTACATCATCGTCCTGGGATGACCACAACAAAGCGACTAGCTGCAAGGATACTAGACAAGGACTGACTGGATTGCCAGGGGGCACACGGATTCCAGGGAGGGGCTTGTAATCTAGACGAGTCGTTGCCGCAGCTACCCAAAAGCTAATAATTATAACAGAACGGGCCAAGCCTGTGGTTGCAAGTGCTCCACAACCCCTCCTCCTACATCCTACATCCTACACTCCGTCATCACTCCTGGATAGCCTTATTATGTGTTTAATGGCGTCGCATTATCCACACATTGCCGGCTGAAGCCTTAAATTTCCAGAGCTCAACTTTTAGCGCGTTGCCACAAAAATATTTGTATACTTTGATACCCAAGGTCTCAGAGCATATTGGATTCGACACCCTTAGAAATGTGCCCGGAACAGATAAAAATTTTAAAACTGGGGAATAGCAAATCGATAAAATTTATAATTGCAAATCGATAAAAGCACATATCTACCAAAATTATAAGGCTATAATCACCAAACACCCCTTTCAAGATTCGGAATAGAAAATCATTTTGGACACCGACCCCAAAAACGATAAATGCCCACATCTCTCGCAATTTAGCGCTATATTTACCAAACCAGGAAGATAGATTCCAAAAAATATATCGTTATTTTAATTGTAATTCAACTCTTGTATAACTTTCAGTATGAGGAGGAGGCTTACCATTTGTCATAAAGTAATGATGACAACCTGTCGTGTATTCATAAATTAATAAATAGATCTACAATAAAGTTAACAGTCTTTGCACTTCTTTTTTTTTTTTAATCGCAGTTAGCCTGGAAAAGTTGACTCCAGTTGGTTTCCAAAATATTTCAAACGATTCTGGCTCTCAGAGCAGTCGCACACAATCTCAAACAGAGAATACTAAAATTCTAAAATTTATTTTTGATTTTTCACATATTGCAATGACGATAGTACATCGAAAAATTTGGGATTCCAGTCGTCGAAAACGTCGAACTAGGACACACAGACGTGAGCACCTTAGCATAAATAGAAGTTGGTTCTGGTTTAACCGTGGGAGACCAACTCCATCGGGCAACATCTTTAACGGAATGATATTCAATTCACAGGAGCAACGCATCCAATGGTATTGTATGATGGAGAGTGGATGTGCCCATCTCCACGGTGCATTTGAGCGGTTCTACTGACGAGCAAAGATCGCCACGTTGATGGGCATCCAGGATAGAGATCTTGGATCTTGCACGTTTTTAAATTTTTTGTTACTTTCTGGCACATTCCAATAAACGCCTCACATTCATTTCGGCTTAAAATATTTGGAGTGTACTTTTTTTGGTATCAAAGTATTTGGCAGTCGGTAACCCCCGACTATAACGTTCTCTTTTGTTTCTTCTTTTTCTAAAGAGTTGGTGTGTGTGTGTGTGTGAGTGGGTGAGTGTGTGTGTATATGTATGTATGGGGATGTGGGAGTGTGTTTGCTCTTGCCTCAAAGCCGCATTGCATGCAGACATACTCTGTGTATGACCACATGACATAATGACTGTGTCCTGTAGAGGACATGCGACCAGCAGGTAGCCGTGGGTGTCTATATATGTGAATATGTGTGTGCGTGTGCGTGTGAGTGTGTGTGTGTGTGTGTGTGTGTTGGTGTGCCACGTTAGCCAGCAGGATGTTTGCGGTTGGGCAACATAAATAGCCCGTCTCATTTGAATGTCCTTGCAAGTCCTTTCGCATCGCATTAACACGTGACTGATTTATTGATCAACATTATTGACACCTTGCCCAATTTTCATGTATTTAATAGATGTATGGTAAAAAGGATGTGTTTCACACTTTTATGTTTTTCTTACGAGACTGGATTTCCAGGAGCTTCGGAAATAAAATAACCAAATAGATGATCATCTTATGCATATCTAAATATAATCATAACAATATATCTAAATAGGTCGCAGTTGTAAATGTAATGCAAGCTTAGTGAAATTGTGTTGTCTCTTTTTAATATAATTTATATAATAATGTAATATATCATTATATTATATAATATAATATAATACAATAAAGCAAATTTGATTTTTTCATTGATTTTTTCACTTTAATATGTATACTTTAAACGAACAAACCAATTGTTATATTTATAAAAAAGTGATATTTGTTGTTAATTAAAAAATAATTAAGAGTAACACAAAAAAAAAAAAAAAAGATGACAAAATAATCTATTTATGCAAATTAATACAATTTAAAAAAAATGCAATAATAAATTGAATATGTATTTATATTTATTCGGGAATTATGAACTAAGTTATTGAGTAGGTTTTGAAATCATTCTCGTGTCATCCGATTTGATTTGAGTTGATTTAAGAAAATGTAAATATGGAAACGGGAAGTTGTCCAACTTGTTCAGTCAGTTAAAGCAAGTCGGTCTTGGTGGCACCTACGGGATGACTTGGTGTGTGCTGAAGCTGATGTTGGAGAACGGGATTCGGGATGCCTTACTTAAGTCGGGACACCCGAGACAGCAGCATTTTATATGACTTGTAACTGAATTGGAATTAAGAATCGAGCTTATTTAATCTTTACTTAATTAAGTAGTAATTATAAAATGTATTGACAACAAAATATTTCATTATTATAAAACATATTTAGTACAAACAGTTATGTGATAGTTGCTTATTTATTTATTTATTTATTGTCAACTAAGGTCAGTCGTCACCAAAACTATAAAAATTCATAATTTGATTTAAATTAAATTTAAAATTAAATTCAAATTGTAAATAAATTAAAAAATACTTAAATATTAATTAGACTTATAAGATTTTTAAGACTCCAAAGATTACAACTTCACTGCATTATTCTGCATTATTCAAAAGATCTGCAAACACAAAAAATAATTCCTCGACTTGTTATCAACTTATTCAGTAATTACTCTTTCTCCTATGGTTTGAGTTGAGATATATAATATATATAATATAATTGCTATAATATGTTGATTATCTATTTAAGTGACCAACGAGTGGAATGTTTAGTTTCACTTTTAATCTGAACACTGACTTTTGGCCAAATTATACTTTCGCTCTTCAAGCGAAAGCTGCACACAAAATATACAAAACAAAATGCGACAGGACCTTCCCCACCCCCCTCCGCTTGTATATGTGTGTGTGTGTTATAAATACACCCAATTTGTGGGGTTGCTATGTGTGTGTGTGTGTGGGGGTGTGTGGGTGTGTGTGTGTGTGTGGTTTTAGGTCTCTTGGTTCGGTTTTTGGTTTTGGTGTTGGTTCCGTTTCAGTGTCTGGTCGCATGTGCGGCCATTGTTTGCTGTGTTTGGTCTGGTCTCAAATTGCACAACAACCACAGCAACAACAACAAAGCGAACAAGGACAATAACAATAAATACACTCAGAAAAAAATATTGAGTACATTTTTAGAAAAATTAACACATTTTGCAATCACTTAATTTCTGAATTTCACCAATCAAAAAGCCTTTTTTATTTAAGATATAGCAAAATTAATAACATAATGTGTGTGTTTCTTATCCGATCTTTATGATCGGATACAGTTAATCAATAATACGTCAATGCTATTATAATTGTGGGTTTTTATATTAACAGTTCATTTCTTTTTTGGAAATGTAATTCTTGAGAGGCCAAAGTAATTTATAAAGCCTTAAAAAGTTATTAAAAAGTACTCAAGTATCGAAAATATATTTCTTGAGAAAGTGTTTTAGTAAAGCTTAAAAAAAAGTATTGAGAAGTAATGCAAAAAGTAGACGAACATTTCATAAATTTAATAAAGAACTTTAATTTGGGTGCATATATTTTTTTTCGAGTGTACTAAACCCGAAGCGAAGCAACGCGACAGCGAATCGCGCAGGAGGAACACAAAAACATTGCCGAGCCGGATTAGTGGTAGATGACGTCCTTTTGGTCTTAGGGACAACAACTTTGGGACAACATTATTTGTGCAGCGAAAAGTTAATTAAGGGTTTCACAGTTTATGGAAAATGTCAACCGAAATAAGTGAAACCCTGTCTTGTGCAATTGAGTCACACACACACAGGACCCACTGGACACACACAGGACATTGTCGCGTTGCCAACACCACAACACAACAGCACACCACACCACACCACACCACACACCCCGCCCTCTTAACCCACAGACCCGCCCACAGCATCAGTCACAGCAACAACAACAACAACAGCTACAACAAAAACAGCAGCAACAACAAAAACACCAGCAAAAACACCTCTGAGAACCACCCGTAGTTTGGCCATAATTAGTTGCACCCAGGACTAATTATACTTTACCTAGACACAGCTGTGAATCGTCCTTCCCTCCCTTCACACACTTACTGCTTTTTTCTCCAAGTGTAACTTTTAGCTTATGTGACAACATTTATCGCAATTCTTCTGGCTGATTTGCAGTACTTGGCTGGGACTCAGCATGGAATCGAATTTCCCAGCATTTGTAATATTACAAATATTCATAAAAATTAAATATAAACTTATTTTTAAATTATTTTAATATTAGCATAAAGTGATTCTTGTGATTTTTGTCACTGTAACTATAATAAATAATGAATATCACTTTTTTGTACAAACTTTAATTACCCTTTTAAGTTACAATTTTCACACAGATTGTTTAAATTGAAAATGATGATTCTTTGAATATTTCAGAAATTTGACATCATCTGGAATAATTTTTGAAATAATTGAAAATTTCACTTTCACTCTTTTGGTACAGTTTCCAAATTTACTATGAATGAATTCAGGTTCCATAAGAAAGTTATGCCTAAATCTTAGAAATCTTAAAAATCTTATAAATACTTTTGTATTTTTTAATTTAATAATTTTAATTTTATTTTAAATTTAATTTAATTCAAATTTTTAATTTTTGTATTTTTTGTGTCGACTGACTTTAGTTGACAATAAATAAATAAATTTGGAAAACAAAAAAAAACAAAAAAAAGTAATAAATAAATTTAAAATATGCTGATCTTTGAAGGACATCGTGAAAAACCAATGAACCAAAGTTGGTGACTGTATTTTTTTTTCTATTTCAGAATATTTCTGTTTAATGAAGGGATTCTAGCCATTTAATGATTGCTAGTTTTCCGCAACATGGAAACTTTAGCTTAGTTCAAAACTTAAAGTGCACAATTCAATTGCATTCAATTGAGTTTTTGGGAAACAGGAAATTACCCGTTTTTGAATTACCCGTGTGACGTATGAAATCATCCCCTTTTCAATACTGACTTGCAACGCCCACAAAATCAACAGCAACAATGACAAAAGGAAGAGGAAGAGGAATGGGGACAACAATAAATGTTGGCAATTTAATTGAAAACTAGTCGCAAAATGTGAAAATGTGAAAATGTGAATGGAAATGAATGAGCAGTCAGTTTTACTGACTGTTTGGACTGGAATCCATTTATGTATTATGCGGCAATTATTTATGGAAAACAATAAGGGTGCTCCGAAGAGTGGTAGGGGTGCATGGTCAGTAAGGGGTGAGGGGTGAGGGGTCAAGGATTGGGCAGGGGTTGCAGTCACGCGTGCGCATCTCGATTTGACCACCCGCCGAGGCGCAAATGAAAATGAAAATGAAAATAAGCAAACTCAACAAATGGTAGCAGACACGCGACAAAGCCAAAAAAGGTCAACGGTGGCAAAGGGCAATCACACACATATATATATACATATATATATGTATATATATATATGACCTACAATGTTTACAGATTGTGCATTCCGCAATTGTACAGTTTTTGTCTCTTAGCTCTGGTTATCTGAATATTACTGTTAGACCGATCGATTGTTGCAAAGAAAGCCAGTCCCGGAGTTTGCAGCACAATAAAACACACATCGGGTAAGTTTTGATAGGATAACTTGTTCAACATATAAGGTTTTTTGATCAAAACATATTTTTAATCGCAGTTAGCCTGGAAAAGTTGACTCCAGTTGGTTTCCAATATATTTCAAACGATTCAAACGATTCAAACAGAGAATACTAAAATTCTAAAATTTATTTTTGATTTTTCACATATTGCAATGACGATAGTACATCGAAAAATTTGGGATTCCAGTCGTCGAAAACGTCGAACTAGTACACACAGACGTGAGCACCTTAGGATGAATAGAAGTTGGTTCTGGTATAACCGTGGGAGACCAACTCCATCGGGCAACATCTTTAACGGAATGAAATTCAATTCACAGGAGCAACGCATCCAATGGTATTGGATGATGGAGAATGGATGCATTTGAGCGGTTCTACTGACGAGCAAAGATAGCCACGTTGATGGGCATCCAGGATAGAGATGGGCATCTTGGAACTTGCACTTGTTACTTTCTGGCACATTTCAATAAACGCCTCACATTCATTTCGGGTTAAAATGTTGTGTAGTGTACTTTTTTTGGTATCAAAGTATTTGGCAGTCGGTAACCCCCGACTACAACGTTCTTTCTTGTTTCATCTTTTTCTAAGGAGTGTCTGTGTGTGTGTGTATGGTGATAACTTGTTTTCTTGCAGGAACTGATCTTTTAACCGATTGTCCCTATTGGAGCTATATGACATATAAATGCGATTCGTTATTAACAGCCTGCATAATAAGTTTCTTCAAACCGGAAGAGCCAGTTTACATAGAAACAGACAAAGAGACGCACATGACTCACATCGACCCGGTTACTGATGCTGATTAAGAATATATATACCTTATGAGGTCGAAGACGTCTCCTTTAAACTTCGCCACAAAATTATGATGTCGTCTCCAAAGTATAAAAAAAAGAAAAAGATTTCTTTGTTTTTCCGCTCCTCTATCTGAAAATAATTCACTGACATTTTTGACAGTTAGTGTCAATTTTCATGGCAATAAATGCTAAAGTATGATAGCTGACTTGAACCATATCCAAGCGGTCAAGACGAGGACTAATGCCAAGATAATAATGCTGGAATCTGAATCTGAAGTAAGTAAGTGTTCCCATGCCTCAGGTCAATCAAAGGACCTGTTCCCCTTTTAAAAGTAATCAACTTACAAAGCGCATAGTTAAATATCAATTTATAAAGTTGCTGTATTTGTTGTATTTGTTGTGTATGTTGTTGTTGTTGTTGTTGTTGTTGTTGTTTTAGCCAGATATCATTTGTTCTTTTGTGTATTTGGTAAATTTGAAAACAATAATTCATCATTTTGTGCTTGAATGGAGCGCTCGTCTGCTTCTTCTTCTACTTAATGTTCGTGCTCTTCTTCTTATCTGCTGGCATCATTAGTCAGTCAGACGGAGATACATTGTATACACATATACATATATGTATATATATATATGTGTATATATATATGTATATATAGATCTGGTGCAATGCCGGCGAGAGTTAAGAGCTGCTTGCAGACAAAACCTGTCAGTCAATGGCTTTGTGGCAGCAGCAACATAAAAGGAGGATGCAACAACCGAGGCGGGCAGAGAAAGAGCGAGAGAGAGAGAGACAGAGAGAGAGGGGGGAGAAAGATAGGTACACACAAGGTTATGCCTTTAATTGCTTATAGAGTTATTAACCATTTTATAATCATTAGTAATTTGAGAGAAATTTGTCTGTTCTTTCGGATTCATCTTCCTAATGAAGTTCTTGCTGTCAATGATGATAATGAAGTTGCTGCAGTTGCTGCAGGTGTCTCAGATTCACAATAATTGTAACACACACACACACACACACACACACACTCACACACCTGTACCTAAACACACAGCTGCGGGGTTTATCAAATTAGTTTCGGACCACCCATTGGAATCTAATTTGAAGATAGCTTAATTACACTTTAAAATTTTTTAGTTGTTGTTTTAATTTCAATTGAATTATTAACTTAATGATTTTATTTATTCATATTCAAATGAATACCAAAAAAGTTGCATTTTATTTAAAAAGTAACGACACTTTTAAATTTAAATTCCAATTTGTGTACAGAGAAAAAAAAACCACATGCAAACATTTCTCACAAATTTTTCAACTGAAAACAAAATTGTTATTTTATTTCAGATTTTTTTAAATTTAACGGCACACAAATTGTTTAGAAATATTATAAATTTTTCAAATTTAAATTAATATTTTTTTTTTCAGTGTAAGGCGCACAGGAATCGCCTGTGGCGACCAATTGCTCAAAACTTCTCCAAAATTGAATTAAATTTCAAATCAAGCTAAAGGTCGCGAAACTGTGACGAAGATGACCGGGAGGGGGTTGGGGGAGTGAAAAATGGAAATAAAATTAACACACTTCAAATCGGTTTCGGGGGCAATAAATAAAACGCGTTTGCAGCAAGTGCGACATCAACGACAAAATAACAATGCAATAAATCACTTATTGGCAACCCGGCAATGGGAAAGGGGGCGACGGGTGCTGCCAATTGAGGGCGAGCGGTGGGGTTGGTCGGGTTTACTGATGGTGGCTTCTGCTGATAAATTACCAGGCATTGCCAAACAACAACAACAACAACAACAATAGTAACTGCAAAAGCAGTCGTCAGCAGATAGCTGCAGCAGCAGCCAAAACGCTCTAATTCGTATCTGCGAATCGCATTCGGATTCAGATTCAGATTCGCATCTGTTAGATACGCAGATACGCAGTTGCATTTAGCAAATTGCCAGCACAACCAAAACAACAAAAGAAAAGCCCATTGCTCTCAACTGGTCATTCTGATTTTCCACTAGATTTTCCTATTTTCTTTTTATTAATTTATTTGTTATTTTTATATATATATATATATATATATATATAGTCTGCGTGCAATAGATTACATTAGTTTTTATATATCCAAAATAAATCCGACTTTTAGCTACAGGCTATCCACATTTTTTTAAGTGTGCTTCAAATCACAAATTGTTGCAAGTATCTGCAGTATATGTTTATATAGAATTGACATTTTTCTTAAAAATTATAATAATACTCATCAATAAAATCCACTCTTATATATAGTATATATATATATTATATATTATATATAAATTTCCTTTGCTTAAACTTTGAATATTTTTTTTGAGTCGTGAACCAGTGTGCAAGCGATCTGCATTGCATGAATGTTGCTAACAGGGTCTGTGCCGCAATTGAACTCACTGCAACATGCTGCAGGCCGTATGCACAATGCTGCGCTACACTCCAAGGTGGGCAACAAGTGGCCGGCTTAAAATGTTGCCGGCTCGAAGAACAATATCAAAAGTTTACAAAACAATTGAAATAAATGACAAATTAGCCAAGCTACAAACATACAATACACATACATACGTATATTTTCCATCAAAATATGCAGTAATTTTCGCAAAAAAACAAATTGCTAACGGCAATTGTTGTTGTTGCCTTTGCTGCCGCCAAGCTTATGCGCGCTCTCGCAACATTTGCGGCTGGCAACAAAACGTCGCCACAGCAATCAGCAACATTGGCGACGCTATGTCCGTTACTAAATGCATACAGCAGTGTTGGTGGTGTGTGTGTGTGTGATTGTGTGTATGGCAGCATGTTGCTGCCGTAAAGTTGCCAAGCGACGCGCCAGCGACGAGCCGTTAGCCAGCGTTTAGCTATGCCAGAGAGAGAGAGCGTGCGTTCGATTCATTCTGATTTCGTTTGTCGTGGCGAGCGGACGTCGTCTGCTCTTTTTGTCGTAAGCCGTTTGCCGTTTGCCGTCGTGTGTTGGCGTTGAACCAAAACTCGTAAATTAGTTAACTGTGGTAACAAACAGCGGTCCGCGAGTTCTTAACGTTTATCGCATAAAGTACGTACGCTCATCTATCTCTCTGTGTCTGTGTGTGTACGCTTTTTCTCTCACTATCTCTCTCTCTCTCTCTCTCTCTTAATGAACTATTGGTAATACTCATATTTTTGTTTGTCACTTTTGTTTTTTTTTGTATAAGTTTTTATATTTTGTTTAAGTGCACGCATATTTCAATAAAAATAACTTGCGCCATTTAAAAATAAACCAGAAACTATAAAAGAAAACGCGTGGCGCAAAAGCATAAAAATATGATGAACATTTTTTTATACATTTTTTTGGCGATCGCTAAACTGTAGTTTTTGTTCCGTCTTGTCTGTTTGCATTTTACAGTTATTTTATTAACTGTGAGTCACGTGTGCCAAAAAAATTGAAGCTAAATGAAAAGTAAATGAAATAACGCATGATTTAACTTGAAAATGCATATGAAATGTGACTTAACAACAAGAACAACAACAGCTCTAAAGTGCAACACGAATTCTTTATTTAAAGCGAGAAAAAACAACTCGAAAATATAATAACAAAAAAAAAAGGAAAAACAACGCAATGCAAAGAAAAATTAAAACGATATGAAAAACAGGTTTTTTTTTTTTGTTGAACCGCTCGTGGAATGACGCTCATTTGTTGTAGCTGTGCGTTATTAAAGTGTTAACACATACACACACACACGCACACACACACGCTCACAGTGATCGCTAAAAAAAAACTATGCTCAGAAGCAACTTTATGAAGTAAAACTGAACAATAAAATTTGTTAAAAAGTTGTGACAACTTTTTGGGCCAATAGAAAAACTCTAAAAATACACAACTGTGCTAATAATATATAACTTCTAGTTTGATTTTTTTTTTGCGTTGAAAAACAGAAGTGTAATATAGAAATATATGTGTACTTAGAAAATAAATTTAAAACTTTCGAGAGAATTTCTGAGAAATTGAATAAATTTGAAGCGCTGCTTAAATTTATTGAGACTATTTCAAAACTAAAGTCGAATTTTGTAATAGAAAATAAATTATTCTTCTCACTTCAATATTTTATGAACAAACCAACAAGAAAAGAAAAAAACTTAAAAAATTTGAAATTGTTGAAAATCAAGCGTTCAACTTTTCTTCTTTTTGTCTAAATACAACTTTCAAAAAATTTGAAAAACGCAAGCAATAAGCAAATGAAAAAAAAAAAACAGTTGTGAAAAAGTAATTATTTTGGAATTATGCAATTACAATTACCGAGTGTTAAAAACCCGTTGGCCCGTTGGAAAGCAGCAAGCCGCTTGTTGGAGCCGCGTTTGTTTCGCCACTTTGTGATTCTTTTCCCCGGCTTCATTTGGCTAATTCGCTTGACACCACTTTCCGAGAGCTCTGTTACAACAACCATTAACCTGGTTCGCATATTTTCTTTATTAGCTGAAAGTTTTTTCACCTGACCAAATTTCTCTATCGTTTACTATGAATAATGGAAATGCGAGGGTTTTTTAGAGCGCGCTAAATATTGATTAAATGTACGAACGTATGTGAACACAAGACTACCCCTAATGCAACAAAATCAAGTGTTATTGGCAGCGTTGCCAGGCTGCCGCCAGCACTTGAAGAAGCAGATGCCTAAAGGCGGGGCAAATGAGGAGCTGGGTGAACCTGTTGCAGTTCAAGGACATCCACACATGCAATGACATGCAATTTAGCTTAGTTAAACTTGTGTGTGTGTGTGTGTGTAACATTTTTGTGTCTGTGTGTGAGAGTCAGTGAGTCAGTTTAGCTGCTTATCGTGCGCCAGTTACGAAATGTCATTAAAACAACAACAACAACAATAACAACACAAATTGCAAACAAAACTAAATGCGCGCTTTTAAGCGCTCCCGCTCCCGCTCTCTCTCTCTCTTTGTTTTTTTTTCTGCTGCTCTCTTGTCTCTTCCGATAAGTGAAGCGCTCGCGAACCGCTTTGAGCGCCCACCCACACACACACATACACTCACACAGGCTGTTAGAACTCTGCCCGATAAGCATCAGCCAAAAAATGGCTATTGGAAGTCAAGCAGCAAATATTCATATATAGAAAAATACAATAAATAAATAAATAATATATTTTTGTTGTATGGTCTGCTATTTAAGTATGCGTTGCGTTGCGCATTGTTGCCCTCTCCACTCTCCCCTCCCCACCCCTCTCTCTTGGTGTGTTGCTCACTTATTATCTGTACCTGCATCTGTGTCTGTGAGGAGTCGACGTGTTCAGACTTCAGACAGAGCTGCAATTTCCGTTACAAAAAACTGGCCATGCAGCGTCGCGCATCAGTGCTGTCACTTTAGCCTTTTTTTCTCCGTTTCGATTGATCTGCGCTGTAACCGAATAGAATTCATTTAATACGTATATTTGGTTAACAATTTTAATAAATTTGCAGTTGGCCGCAAATGTATTTCCAATAAATGCATCAACAATGTTTTATTTTCGGTAATGCTATCTTTCTAATAAGTCCCATTCTCGTTTTGATCTGCCAAAACTACGACCTACATTTTCCCATCAATTTGTGATTTATCAAATTGTGTGTTTTATTGAAAAGATTTCTTTCTACTTCTAATAATTTATATATTATCATTGCATATGCGATTAAAATTGATCAGGAAACTGTTATGGAAATGTTGCATTTTTTTCTGGTAGGTCTGTTCGGTTAGTTGTTGGCAACACTGGTGGTGGCAACATGTGCGTCGCCAGAGCAGGTTTGCTTCTGCTACCAACTTAAGAATGCAATGAGACAGAAGACAATGCGCAAATGTTATACACACATTTGATCTCTCTCTGTCTCTCCCTCTCTCTCTGCCTCTCTCACTGTCTCTCTGTCGCTTGTAATCGACAAGTTTTTCGCTGCTGCCGGTTTTAGTCAGCGTTTTAGCCAACAAAATCGCTCGTGTGTGACGCAGCAACAGCAACAACAACAGCAGCAGCAGCAACGGAGTTTTTAACGTTCTTTATTGTTGAGTCAGTCAACTGACTGGCCAGCAAAAAGTAAAGGCCAACATTTGGCATTTTATTTTAACGCCAAATTCAATTGTCGAGTTGCAGGCAAACCAGACAACTGAATGTCTGTCAGCTGTTGGCCACTTCAAAAAAGTTAAGAATTATATTCGTTCTGTGATTCTGGCAACTCGTTGCAAACCACTCGTTTTATGTAGTTACACAAACTAGCTGTGGCTCTATTTGATGTTCAAATTAAATTGTATCCCCAGTTCTGTTTGTCACTTTCGAAAGTTGGCTAAGTCGATTCGTTAGTCTTCCACTTGTTACTCGTCGCAACGACGAGTCACTCGTTTTAGTTTATTTAGTTAGCTTCAGTTAGTTAGCAGTGCAGTTGCTGCTGCCAAATCAATTGTCTTTGCCCCAATTGTTCACTTTTAAAAGTTAGTTAAGCTCAGTCGTTAGTTGGCTGCCACTCGTTAGCTAATTTAGCTAACTAGCACTCAGCTGTCGGAGCTGATAATATAATTTATTCGTTAGTTGCAACCGATAACTTAACTGCTGATTAGTTTGGACATCTGCTCGACACTTTTAATTGGTTAAAGTGCATTCCTTAGTTGTTTGTATTTATTTAATTGAGTTGTGGTTGCAGCTTAACCTTAGCTCTGTCTCAAGTTGTAAAATTAATTGCTAATTTGTTTAATTGATGCCTTGGTTTAAGCTCAACTCCACATTAAAATTTTTTTCTTTAGTTGCCTGCATCTACTCTTTTATTTTACCACTCGTTACTCGTTACTTGCTACTCTTTACTCGTCAGTTTTTTTCGCTCGTCGCTTTGTTCCCGTAATTAAAAACTAATCCATATTTTCAATTCCTTTTTTCCAGATACCACAAAGCGCATGATAAACACAATATCGACATAACTTTGGAGTGGGGCTCATCAGCAGTTGCGCCAATCGCTAATTGCCAACGAGGAGTGTGTGTGCGTGTGTGTGTCAAAAATAGTGCACAAATTATAAAATTAAAACCACATTAAAAGCAACTGCAACAATTTTTTATGCATTTTTTTTTCCTGTGTGCCGTAACAAAAGAAAAAGCAACATAAAAAAAAAACAAAAACACACTCTAAATAAAGAAAGAAAATACAATTCAATTCTTGTGCGAAAAGTGAACGACAAGAAAAGTAAACAGCAACAACAACAACAAAAACAACAAAAGCAAGAAAGGCCAAAACAAACAACAAGAAGGAAAATGGGCCAACTGCAAAGGCAACGAGTGGCTCAACTTGCCACACTTCTCTATTATGTGGTGATCTGCAGCTGCTTGACTATTGGTGAGTGTGCTTCTCTATCTCTATCCGATCTATCTATATATATATATATATATATATATCAGTTGCAAATTGCAATTTGCAGTTGTGCATTTTATAATTAGACACGTGCCGGCAATCAGAAAAGAAGTTGTTCGTTCTCCCAAAGCGAAGTGAATATTCAAATTTTTGTTTAGATTTACAGTGGGCAAAGAATATGGTATTTTTTTGCAGAAACAGAAATACTTCTAAAAAGAGTTTTATTGCTATGGTGTAATTTTCCAACAGCTAGCAAAACAAACATGGCCAATTGAAATCCTAAGCAACCACAACCAAATATCCAGCCATAATAAAATTAAGCTCATTATCTCGCAAAAGATATGTGAAAGGGATTGTTTTCGGCCTGGATTACTACCTGAAACTGAAACTCCGACTGAGACTGAGACTGAGACCCTGAAAATGCTCGTGTAAATAGGCCCAAAATCAACAAAAGCCCAATTCCAGTTACAGTTCGAAATGGCCAGGCACAAATTCACCGCTTATCGCCGTTGTTTGCTGCTCGCTGCTGTGTCAATGTTTGCGTTTTGGCCTAGAAGAACTCTGCGTATCGCGTTTTTTATCGCGGCCAACACAGAAAATAAAGAAGAAAAAAAAAACAGTCGTAATCGAGATGAGCGCAAATGCAAATATTATAAATAGTTGAGCGATTAGCGACCCTCGGGGGAGTTACAATTGTCGCATTTGGCCAAGTCATTGAATTATTCTCCACCTGACTGCGCCTCGCTCATCCATCGTCAACATTATAAACACATTTCGTGGCCAAATATTTGTTTAGCCAAATGAGGCACATACAACGAAATTGCCATAATCGCTATCTCAAAATCACAATTGCTGGTGATCTTTCGCTGCTTTAGCTTTTGTCACGAGTCGAATTTTTCACGAATCAAGTGACACTCAATTAAACAAATGAAATAATTAACTTTTGCGTTTTGAAACAATGATGGATCGAATTGAATACCGAATATTGGTTTGAAATCTGGATATATTACAAAATATGATAGATGGATGTGTAGATTTTGAAATCTTCTCGTCTGCTGGTATCCCGAAGCTGGGCAAGAAAACGACGACCAATTACCACATCCGCTTCATTTGTGGAACCACTTTTGTTTCCCTCTTTATTATTATGATTTTTTTAATCGTCATCAGCTTCTGTTCTGTGCGGTTGTGTGTCTTTCGTCTAACCTTTCCTCTAAACGGTCAATCAGGGTTGGGGGCACTAAAGACCATTACTTGGTACTGCCAGCAACCAGCAACCAGCAACACCGGATCTGACTCGACAGAGTTCTGCTGCCAGCAGTGAAAACAGAATGCCGCCCTTGCAGCGAGTTTTTCCTAATAGAAAATAGCTGAAGCTTCAGTTAAGTGCGATATCTTTTTTATTACTGAATTTAAGTTTACTGAAATCCTTCAATGCGCAATACTAAAAGAAAGTTTTTCTTTTTTATTATTTGTGAATAAAACAAGTCGGACTTCTGCAGACGACTATTTAGCATAGTTGGGTAAACAGATGGACGTAGAAAGTAGTTTGTCATCCTGATCAGAGAGTATGTGTGCGTGTGTATATATTTATATACTTGCCTGGGAAATGTCGGGTCTGAATGCGTTCCACATGTCATGACACACTCATAATGCCCCCTGCAAAGTGCTCGACAACTCAACAAAGAAAGAATAAAAAAAAGTAAATGAAATTAATTAACGCAACTTTTTTTCGTTAACATGTCCGACATTATTTTCTGCTGCTTAGCTGTTGCTGTAATTCTTTTTTTTATTATTCTTTCTTTTTTTTTTTTTGTTTTTTTTGAGCGGATTTGATGAAACACCAACATTAAAAGAACTCGTCATCGTGCCGCATGCGCCTTCAATTGAATGTTGCAAGCACATTTAACCTAGGCTCAACTGCATTTAACGGGCTCGTCTCCCATATTTTCTTTATGACTGCCCTCAAAAACCCGCTGATGACACTGTCTTCTTCTTCTTCTACTACTACTTTTTTCTATCATTGTCGGACGTATCGAAATTCCATGTTTCCATAATTAGCCGCGACTGGGAACGGGAACGGGAACTAGCCTACCTAATTCTGGTCACGAGCTTTCACTAAAGCCTGGGAAACACTGATTAGGAATTTGCCAGAAATGTAACAATAATTATAATAATACAAAGCACAATTTAATCAAGCCCAACAAATTAGTGAAGCCGTGAAAAGCGCTTTAAGCGAATAAATACTAAACGTCGAGTCGAAGATACCCTGTAAATAGATGTGCATAAATTATGAAGCAGGTTTTGCAAGGGAAAAGATAAAACATAAATTTTAATTGGGTAATAATGAGAACAAGATTTTAAAGATTAGAGATTTTAGTTCTTATCAAGTAGATATTTTTAGTTCTTAATTGTTTCCTTGAATTGTTGCGGGGTATCCAAGAAAAGCGCTTCTGCTTTTGTTCTTTTATTTTTTATGCATTCACTTTAACCCTTGAACTTAACAGAGTCAGCGAAACAAAGTCAAAGACGAAGCACTCTCACATAAGTCGCTTTCTCCGCTTCTCCGTTTCTCTCCGTGTCTCTCCTGCTCTTGATGTTGCTCCGTTAAATCTCTTAATTTAATGCCGACGACATATTTCTTGGGAATCTCTCTTGTGAGGCAAAAACTCTTGACTACAGTTTTGATGAAGTCAGTTGTTGTTGCATCCATTGTTGCTGTGCCTGCTGTTGTTGAGGCAGCTGATGATGGTCAAGCGCCGGCAGCGCAATCGCTACTGCGTGCTTGCAACAAGCGGAGGCAACTCTAGAGCCTGGTTCTGGTTCTTTTGTGGCACTTTGCTTGAAGTACGCTCGTTCTACTGGGGGCAGGAAAAAGGAAATTCCAATTATGTTCCAAGTCTGGCCGTGCGTAGAAAAAAAAAAGTATTGTTACTACCGTCTTTTATGTTGCATGCCACACTCCAAACACACACCCCACACACCACCCGGCTCTGCCTGCCCCACCCCTGGCTGGTGTCGCCTGCAGGTTTTTCTCTCTCTGTTACTCTTGTTTTTAATCTTAATCCGTTAAAGGCCATTTTTATAGCGCTGTTCTGACCCCCCCATCCCCATCCCCTCCTCCACCCAATGCCATCTCCTGACCATCCGACAATTGTCTTTTGTTGTGCGTTATTATTGTTGTTGTTTGCCTGAATTTTTTGGGCCGCTTTTGTTTTTCCCCGCCATCGGAAAACCCTCGCTGCGATTTAAGCCGAGCATTTGCTTTAATTAAAATACACAAGAAATTGTAAAAATAAACTGTTGTTGCACCAACTTAAAGTGTAGCTCTGAACTCGCCACATATTGTGGCACACACACTACACGAATGCTTCATTCAACATTGTGTAACTGAAAACTGACAAAATGTTCCGGCTTCAATTTAATTGATAAATTATCGGATTTACGAGTATAGCAGAAAAATAAAATTCTTTTTAAAATAGTTTAGGTTAAGCAAAAGAAAATCGTTTTCCTTGCTTGAAATGCTTTAAGGATGTGAACAGAAAATACAAATAATACCCATATTGATCCACTTCTCTTCTGCATTCGAGATTCATTAAAAATCATAAGACCCTCTCGATGCAAAGAAGGTTCAGAATTTACACTGTAACAAATTGCAAGTGCAAGTGGAGCTGGCACGATGACTCGAGACTCGCTTCACAATCTAATAATGATTATCATGAGCTGCATAATGTGCGCAATATGGAATGCATGGGATGCACGTCCTGGTCCTGGTCCTGGTCCTGGTCCTCGTCCTGGTCCTGGCCTCCATGGCCAAGTATCTATCTATCCGTCCATACATATATACATATTATTTGCATAACTTTAGCCTGCCATCTGCACTTGACTTCCTTATATACTTTTTTTTTGGTGGCATGGAGGAGGTTGGGGGCGTGGAGTTGCATTGGGGGCAGGATCTGGGAATAGCCTGTGCCACACTGACAGACAA
The DNA here is from genome assembly GCA_035042185.1 of Drosophila kambysellisi. Lineage (NCBI taxonomy): Eukaryota > Metazoa > Arthropoda > Insecta > Diptera > Drosophilidae > Drosophila > Drosophila kambysellisi. The sequence goes on from JAWNLS010000438.1 coordinate 705,666, forward strand.
TTAGTTGAAGTTGATCCAAAAACTTGCGCATAATTAGCAACCATTGTTGCACGCCCCTCGTCCCTCGTCCCGCGCCCCATGCCACCCGAACTTGCCTCCCTTTTTATGCAGACCCATAAATTAACTGCAAATGAGCTGCGGCCACCAGCGCCGCCTCACCCGATGCGCTCCTGACTCTCTCTCTGTGTGTGTGTGTGTGTGTGTGTTGCCCAAAAATCCGGCTATGTGGGTGCTAATTATGAGTAAGTAGCTGCAACAGCATCCATACATATAGACGTATATATATATATATATATATCTATTATATTCACATTTAATGAGCTGCGCTGAGAGAAGAATTCAGGCACTTCTTCGCTTAAGACTTGAGCAACATTGTTTGGTTGTTTTGCTAGTCTGCTAATGTTCAAGTATGCAATAATAAATTACTACGTATTATCCATGTTTTTCTCTCGGTGTACGCGCACAGCTTTCCCACAATTCGTTACCCTTTGTTGCTGTTGATTTTCCTCCATCTTTTTATAATCGTCAAAACTTGAACAAACGAGCTACGCGGCCTTTATAATTTTCAAGCTCAAGTGTATCAAAATCATCTATATATATAGATATATATATATATGTATATATATATGTAGATATAAATGCATAAAGACATGCCATATGGCATAATTACAAGTGCCTCTGAATCGGCATCTGAATTTGTGGCTGGTATCCAAATATGCGAAGCGATATTGCAGACTTCAGTTCAGTTGTTTGTGAAAATGAAAATGAGCTGAGAAAACCAACAGAAAAGTGAATTAATGCATAAAAAAAAGTAAAGAAAATAAACAAGACAAGAAGAATATAGCAATGTTTGTGTCAGTTTCAAGTGTCTGTCCCGCCGTTCACCTCGTCCCTTAAGTCTAACTTCATGAGTAGCTTCTTTGGATGCCATTAAACAACTTTTTCTCAGTAGCAATGGAAATGCACTGAAAGGGAATGTGGGGGGGGGGAGGGAAATTGTGGAGGAAGGCGCTTTTTACGGCGTGGTAAATGAATACCCGCATATAATGCCAGCGGAATTACAAAAAAAAAAGAAGAAACAAACACACACACACACACACACACACACACACACACACACACACACACACACACACACACACACACACACACACACACACACACACACACACAATAAGTAGCTAAACCCAAAACCAGCACAAACTTACAACAACAACAACAACAACAATATAACAAAATAAAACCAAATGAGAAAACCAGCAAACAACAACAACAACAACAACAATGAGTTAAAAAATGCACTGAAAATACAAATGAAGGATTGTTTTGTTGTTGCATTGTTGCCCCACCCCCCTCCACCAACTGAGTTTCCCTCGAACCCCCTCAAAATGCGGCTGTCTGTTGCTTTTTCTCCATATTTTTTTTTTTTTTTTAGTTTTTTAAGTATGATGAATGAATTTTAAATAACAAATTCAGTTGTTGCTCGTAAAATGGCAGCTAACCAGAAAAGCACAAAGAATAACACAGCAAACTGAAGAATGCCTTGAGAAATTATAATAAATGATATATGTATCATATGCGCAAATGATCTTAAGACGAAGACAAGCTCAAGACTGCCTTATCTTTGAAATATATCCATATATCATACTTGGATCAGACTCGATTCGAAAAGGTGACTTAAATTAGAATTGCAAAATTATTCCTATCTGGGAAACAGACGGAACTCGATGTGACTTCAAATGTATTTAAATGAAGTTAAGCCAAATAAAGATAACTAATTGGGTAAACAGTTTACATCGATATCATCTATGTTGTATATAGACAGTAACCATAAAGAAGAAGTGTTAAGTCAGGTATATCTACTGAATATGTGGCAATCTCCTGGAGTGTAAAAATCTACTATCTTGCCACTCGCCCATAAAAACTTTGTTAGCATTTAATTTTATGCAAACTATAATTGAGAAAACAAAATTAGGGCTCTATAAAATGCACACAGTTAAAAAAATTTATATATATATTTGATAGGAACCTACGCAATTGCCCAGAGCCTTGTTAGAATGCATGTTGCAGGTTGGTTACACGTATCTGTATCTATATGTTAACTACTAGTTGGGCACGCACTCGCACGAACCGACAACCAATTGGGCATAGGAGGTGTAGGTGGAGGTGTAGGTGTAGGGGTGGGTGTGGGGTGTACCTAGTCCAGGCTGAACAGGAAGCGCTAAGAAGACGTGCTGCATGCATGCCTTACAAGTGCGCCCCTGGCATACTAAATTGAGTTATTTAGTCGGCATCGGCATGCGTAATGCATTAGAACACACTCGGCCTAAACCTAAACCCAAACCCAAACCTAAACCGTCGAATGTAACTATGTGTGTGTGTCCAGGTTTGGTGGCTATGTCGTACCATCGAACCATACCGTGTACCCATACCGTGTACCCGTACCCTTACAGTCTACCTACCTACCTATCTGCTGAACCATCTAAAGAGGGTCCCGTGCACATAGTTACAGGCAGGTAACCTGACGACACAACTAATTGCTAATTGGATTATGTCTTACTCAAGCACACATACACGCACAGGAAGACAGAGAGAGAAAGAGACAGAGATATATATATATAGAGAGAGAGAGGGACTGAGTGTGGTGCTGGCGTGTGCCAAAAGGTCAATGATACAACCACTTGCGATGACACTTGGAGAAAAGTGCTGTATGCAATTCAAGTGCATAGAATTTATATCTCTTAAAAGCTTAAATTAAGTCAAGATCATTCTTGATTTAAATATGTGTCAAATAACTTTGATTCTAGAACTTGAATCAGAATTGATTTGGAAACTGGTTTACTTAAATCCTAAAAGAGATCTGAATTAATGAAATATTGCAAAAGCCACAAGAAATATGAGTTTAATTTGCGTCGTTCGACCTTCTCAGCGTTTTGCTCGAAGTGTAGCCAGCAGGTCTTTTGGCCCTAATCCAGTAGTTTAGACTGAGAACCGTTGACTCCACAAAAGTGGTTGTAGCCATCCGTCTGCATTTTTAATTGACTCGCTTGCCGCCTGCCGCTTGCCGCTTGCAATTGCATAACAATGAGTCCGGGGCGCTATCCAAGTTCGATTTTGTTTTCAAGTTCCTTTTTGGTTTTTGCCCCTTCCTTTTTTTTTGTTTTTGCTGTTGCAACGATTTACCGGGTTGCGGCCTCAATTGTCGTGGTCGTTGACGTTCGGCATTTTGTGTTGGTCGACTGGTCTTAGTTTAACATTTGCATAGTATTGGTACTCCCCCCCCCCAACCATCGCTTACCCGTTTATCCGTCTTCCTGGGCCTTGTGGCCTGGGAGTCTCTGCTTGTAATTGTTAATGCAAAGTGCATGTTGCACAGGTCAACTCTCGTTGATGTTGCTAGTCATGTGTCCTTTTACCTTCTGTTGTCTGTTGTCTGCTGCCTTTTCCCTTGTTTTTCCATCTTTTTCGTTTTTGAATTGTAGTTGCTTCATCAATTCGATTCTATTTCACATTTTTTAATTACTGCCACAATTGTTGGGGGCACTCTATTGTTTTTATCGGCTTTCATTTTGGTTTTATGTAGCTTTTTATAGATACATAGTCCTAAAGAGTTCTCCTTCTTTCTTAAACAGTTTAACTATCTTTCAATCTCTGTCTCAAATTGCATCTTGTATTTGGATTTTAATGTACTGTTCAACTTTGCATAATCCTAATCCATTTGAAGTTGCTCCCTGTCTCCAGTTGGTCTCTAGTTGGGCTATGAAAGCCTTGATTGATCGAAAATTGTGTCATTAAAAATATGTGGAAAAGTTGCTGGTGATATTTGAAAATAGTCTTTTAATTGATAAATTTAATAATGATCCACTCAGTAGCTTAAATTGCATCTCTTTATCGCCAATCAATCATTCAATCAGTCAATCATTGAGATTTAAAATTTGTTATGGGGTATCTAGCTAGCTGAGTAAATGTTTTACGAATCAAATAAAGCACAACTGTTTTTATCAATTTACTATGCATACCCTTCAACTGCATTTTACAGGGTATCTTCAAAACACAATCACTCTCATTTGTTTGTCGCTTAGGGCTTTCACTTGCTCATTTAAGTATCTGGTATTGTTCCCACTCATTAAATTTCCCACACTCCAATTGCTCAGCTCCCACGCCCACCTCACGCCCCATTCGACTGTTGTTGCTGCTGCCGCTGCTGCTGCTTCTTCTTCTTGCTCATCTCATCTGCTTCTTGCACTTTTGCTGTATTTTTGTCTACTCTTCTTCTTCTGTTATGTGTTGCACTTTTTCCCACCATTAAGCTGCAAGCTATCAGCTGCAGCTCATCAACTCTGACGAGAGGCCAACCAGCGACAACAGCAACCACAGCAACAACAGCAACAACAGCAACAGCAACAACAGCAACAACAGCAACCACAGCAACAACAGCAACAACAACAAAATAAGTAAATAAAAATAAGAAAAGTGCATCCACAGATTTGCCCTGCTAAATCGCCTGCACCCTCGACACCCCCTCCCTCTTCCTCTTTACTTAGTTCCGTTTCATGTGCATTTTACCAATTCTCAACATTTAACCAAATAAACCGCATTTCTTGCTTGCTCCCCTTCCCGTTTCCCTCCCCACCCCTCTCGGTTCACTCCTTAATTCACCACAACTGAATTGCTTCGTTCAGTTCCATCACAATCACATCATGCTTAGCTTAGCTCTCAGAACCTCCGAAGCGTCGGCGTCATTATCAGCCCCTCCCCTCCCCTCCCCTCCGCAACCCTTCCCTACTTTGGCCACACATTCAGCTCAATTTTGTAGCATTGTCGCTGTTTTTTACGCTGTTTGCCGTTTCCCCTCTGACTGATGACGCGAGTTACCTTGACTAAAATGTTGCAACGTTGCAGTTTCTCAGCCAGGGGCGGCGGGTGCAGGGGTTGCTGCAGCAGCAGACCTTGCTCAACTTTCGGCAAATAAGCTTAAAATTCAAAATCGAGGCCAAAACTCAACTAACTTTGTAAGAATTATTCAGTAAATTCTATTGCAAATTGCTTGCTTTGATGATGAAATGTTATTAAATTATTATTATTAATTCTTGTGTCTTATTGTTGTTTATAGAGAATCGCCTAATATCTGGGGGCAGCTTCGATATCAATATCAAATCAATCCCTTTATATTTTTTTCTGGCTACGCCTGCAACTGGTAACTGCAGCATTTTGTGACCTCGAGAAAATATATATGAAAACATACGCAGAACTTTACAAACTTGCTGCTCGTCGTCGTTGGCCAAGTTGGCGGCAGCAGCAACAAGCCTTTACCCTTGGCAGTTTGCCTTACCCCGTCCCCCTCCCCATTGGAGCCCCTTTTTTTTATCCATAGTTTAGAGTGCATTTTTTCATAATTTTATGGCCATTTTTCACATGGTTCGCATCAGCTGCAAGTCTCACCAATTCTGTAAAACGAGAGAGGCACGCTCTCCTCACCTTCTCCTGCCGCTCCCCTTGCAAAACTTCCCCGTCTCCCTGCCTTCCTGCCTCCCCTTGCTGCCCCTGCCTGAAGCTCTTTGTTTGCATTTTAGTCATGAACTTTTAAACATTTGTCATGCATAATTTGCGCACCAAATGTATTGGAAAGAATTTTAAATTGATTGTTATTTTTGTTTGGAGTTTTTTGTCAGCGGGTTGGGATGAAGAGGGGATGGAGCAGGGCCACGAGCAGTGGAGGAGGGAGCCTTGGGTAGGACAGTCAGACATCAGTGTCAGTGTCAATAATTAGCTTAACCCATTAATAACAAAGCAAAACAAGCAGGCATTCAGACAGGCAGACAACCAGACAGACTCCACATCCATCTCCACCTTCACAGCTGAGTCAGTCAGCAGACAGACAGACAGACAGACAGCCAGCCAGCCAGCAAAAAGGGTTGAGGTTAGGTTTTTGGATTTCGGGGTTCCGGACCCTTGATGCGGGTGCAAGATTAATGATGCAGTTCAAGTTGATACCTGCAGCTAAGTGTGATGCATCTATAATCCCAGCTTGTATCCAAAAACTCCGACCCGTCCGTCTGCGTAAAAGTAAAAGTTCATTCACATTGCGCTTTGCCCAGAGATAGAGTCCAGAGACAGAGGTAGACAAAGAGAATGGGACAGACAGACCGAACGGACTGGGAGTCGGACAGAGTTGGGCAGCTGGACAGACAGGGCTTATGTTATACGTAACTTATGGTTTTATCTCTGGGTTCAGGTTGTGTCGCAAAAAGTTTTTTGATATACCTTTTCCGGGCTTCCAGCGAAATCGGAGTTGACAAAACTCTTTGCTCATCTCCAAAGTCTCGAATTTTTCCCTTTTTTATATGCATACACATATATATTATTTTTTAAGCTCTGCAACAGTTCCAAGTAAAGCGCATATAACGGACACACTTACAGTTACACACACACACACACACACACACACAAAGAGAGATGAACAATGGGTCTGATGATTAAATTTTGCTGATTCAGTTTTTGCCCAGTTTTTGCGGATTTGTATCTTTTGCCTTTGGGCGCTGGCAATTTAGTTTAACATCTTCCATTTATGGATGGCTTCCTTTTCTTTCTCTGCCAGCTAGACAAATTGCTCGGTCTCTTTTGTGCCTCTTAAAGCGAGCCACCAATTAGTCCACCAGCAATAAGGGATCGGGCATTATTTTAGACATCCAACTTAATTCGACCAAATGCAAATTTAATTGTTAACTGGTTGCATATAGATCTGCTTGAAGTACGTAATGAAGGAAAACATTTTTCATGCATCAGAATCATTATTTCTAGGCTTAAGAAAGGCGTAAAGAAAAGTCTGCAAATTTTGCGCGACCTTCGTTGAATTTTAAAGAAATCCATTTTTTCTAAATTTTCAAAAAATGTGTGTATAAAATTGTATTCAATATTTACTCGAAATTTACTTTGAAATTTACCTCGAAAATTAATAAATGAAAATTGAAATCGATTTGAGCTGCAGCTAATCCAAAAAAAAAGAAACCTGATTCTGTCAAAAGACCCGATAAATGTCTGCTGGGAACTGGGAATTCGATTTACACACACAGAAAGCCAGCTGGTTGTGCCAATTTGGCACAACAGCTAATAAAAATTGATGTACGTTTGATTGTTGTTCTTGCAATAATTCTGCAACAGCAATTAGAGGGTGTGCAACGTGCAACGAGGGGAGGGTGGGGTGGGGAGAGGGGGAATATTAGCGTGTATGAGAAGAGAATTGTTTCATAAATTGGCAAAGTGTGCACGCTTAAAAGGTGCCTAGGGATGGCGGAGGCAGTTGAACTCTAACTGTCCCCACTCCCCTCTCTCTCCTTCTCTCTCTGTCTTGCACTCGGTTTAATCTATGTTTCTCCCTCTCTGTCTGCCTGTGTATTGGTTGACATTTGATTTCTGACGCGTGCCGCTTTAACTGCCTTCGGCTTTCCATCTAATGTCAGCCGGGGAGGTGGTTGGCTTGGGAGGGGTGGTTGGAGGAGGGGTGGTCTGTTTTGGCATAAAGCATTTGGCTCGACCGGGATCTATGACCAAGGAGTGCCCACATCTCGGGCTCATCGTCATCGTCATCGTCTGGTTATTTTTATTTTTACGATTGTTTTCGCTTTGTTTGTTGCAAACAAATAGGCGGAAAATTTTGATGACTTCGCTTTCCAGAAAAATGCGTGTTGCAGCATGGAAAAGTCCATCCCCCCACCCCATCAGCCGCATACTGCATACCTACCACTCCCCACCCCTCGCATTGTCGCATTGTGCGCGTGTTGCGGCCTCATTAATTTTTTGATTTATTAATTATTCATTTGGTGAAACTATGCAAGGAGCGTGCAGAATGTGTTCTTTTCCCCCCGTCATCTAATTCCATGCCCCGCCCCCACATCGTTTGGAAAACTAGGAAATTAGTGAGTGCCTGGCCTGGGCTGCAGTTAGTTAACCCGGACAGGACGATCCTTCTGAATCATGCCAGCAATTTTGGCTTGTGTACAACTATTCCTGTTAAGCGGTCGTTAGTTATTGATTATTCAACGGCTCCCTCGGGACATTGTTTCTGTTCTTGGCTTTGAGCCACCGTTTCGGATGTGACCTTTTTTTTTTAACATAGTTCAACATATGTTGATGTCGTTGTCAATTTGCTAAGCGATTCCAAATTTCCACAAACTAGACCCCATTTGAAAACAAATAACTTATTCCTCAGAGCTTAGCAGGCAGTTGAATACTGCATTTAAATGGAACTTGTGTGAAAAATATTATAAAACATAAAAAAATATGTATTCTATTTTTTATTGTTGTTCGCAAAATGTTGCTTTTAGTTAGTTGCCACTTTGGAATAGTTAATTGCTTATTTCCCTCGAAGAACTTGTGTCAACTCTCGGCTTCCTCTCGACAAACCCATTAGGTATTCTTTCCGTTCGTGATCGGCAATTAAATCGCAACAGAACTAACAGTACTTCCCCTAGCTGCTTAACTTAACTTAACTAACTTGGCTTTATCTGTATCATTTTGTCAACACTTGGGCTCTCGGCCAACTTTTTGCTCTCAGCTGACAAGTTGCTTTCAATATGACGCTTAGATCATTTCTGCAGATACTTTGAGAGCAACATTCTGTTGCAACTTCCACTCTATTCTTTTTTCGATTCCCTACTTCCTCTCTCTCTCTCTCTATCTATATATCGCTTTCTCTCTCTCTTTTTGTATACCAAACTTGTTCATCGGTGTTGCTGCCTAATGATGTTGAAATGACTTCCTTTGGGTTCGCTGAGTTGAGTGTGTGCTCAATTTTTTCCATCATTTTCAGCCAGCTGGCAATTTGTCAACACACTAACTCTCAAACATGCTCGCAAACTCGCACCGGCGGCAAAAAGCGTTCAACAAAAAACTAAAAAACTATAAAAAAAAAGAAAAATTAAAAAAAATTGCAAACATATTGAAGAGAATCGCCTGAGGAGCGACGGCAACTTGGATAATTTTGTTTTTCGGCTTCGACCTGCTGAAGTTGTACGACTGCTCACGACATTTTGCACTCAATGAATCATAAATGCGTTTTCTGCTTCTTCTTCTTCTTCTTGTTTGTAATTTCTGTTTTTTAGCCTCGTTTTTTGTAATTTGTAATTCAATTGTAGCTAACGAAGCGGCACATGAGGCAACTTCCCCTCGGCCACCACGAAATAAACAACAGGTGTTTTTGTGGCTCCGCTAGTTATTTTTTTTTTATTTATTTTTTTATTTATTTTTTTATTTATTTTTTATTATATTATATTCGGTTTGACCAGCGATGCATGAAAATGTTTGTGCGTGTTTTTTAGGCGAAACCTGACGCACTCGACTAATGACCAAAGAGGCTTCAGTTGCAAGCAAGGCAGCACGACTAAAGGATACCCTAGGGAAAAATGAGTGTTTGCTTAACATAGATTATTAGTAAACTTTATTTAGTGTTCACAATTTGTACTCGTTAGTCAACAATTTATTTTGTGCAGGGTATGTTTACGTATTGCTCATCCTGTTTGGCCACCTCAAAGGTTGTCGGTTCAGGTATAGAGTTCCACACAGGAAGTTCAAGTTGATAATCATTTGTGAAATGTTTAAATATTTGATGTGTATTGTATTTTGTCATTAAACTAAATGTCGAGGGAGCAGTTTAACGTCCATTTTTACTACTTATAAAAATGTAAAATAAATCCATAAAATTGCTTTATTTATTTAAAAAAAAAAACAAAACCGTCTTTGAGCTCTAATTCATAGTGACAGAAACATTAGCTTCTCTTGTTTTACGTTTTGTATTTTGGTGGCACTTGAGATAAATATAAATCTCAGTTCCTTTGTTTGTTTGACATTTTGAGAGTTCTCAGTTCTCTCTCTCTCTCTCTGGTGACTTATTATGCTCGTATTCATCTCTCGCACTCACATTCGCATTCACATTCACATTCACATTCGCATTCAAACGGGTATTCATATCTCATGTGCTTAACTAATTAAAATCATTTCCCACAGTCGCTGAAGTTGCCGCTTGTGATATATTGTGGCAACTGCTTTTGGTGCACGCATCTTTTGGGGGTGCAGCATGCAGACTCTGAGGCAAACCACTTAAGTCAAGCTGCTGCTGCTGCTGCTGCTGCTGCTGCTGTTGCACTCACACATATATACATACATACATACATACATATGTGTAGCAAGCATAGTCTTTGGATTTGGCTTGTTGGGGGATTTTCGGGACTTGCCACAGCGCCACTGCGGCAATATATAATTCCCATTTAGAAATAGAAATGCGGCTATGCGAGCGAGCCAGCTCCCGAGTGCTCCCCAGACGGCATTTAGTAGACAAAGCGCATCAACAAATAATGAGGCAATCCAACATACACACACACATACACACACACACACGCGCACACACACAGACACACTTTCGTAATGTATCTCACGGATACATGCACACGTTCCACGACAATTACTGGCACTCTTCGGCATCTTAAAGATGCTTAAAAATAGCTAAACGCGCAGAAACAGCCGCCATTGCCATGGCCATCAAATAGTGTCGGTCTGTAGGTGTCAACTATACATATACATATATATATACCCCCATATCATATCATACATATAATACATATATGTCTGTCTATTTTAAGTGCCTCCTCCTTAGGTGCTTAGGTGTTTGTTTTGATTTCGCCGAGATATGGGGTGTTCCAGCTGACTGAGAAAGGAGCTTAGGGAGTTTTTCCCATTTAGGAATTAGTATAATGTGTTGACTTTAGAGATTTCTGGTTTGCTTGGAAAACCAACAAATAACATAATCTTTGTACAAGAACAAAATTCTTAACTCTATCCAAAAGTTAAGCAATTCTCCTCTTCAATTCTGACTTCCGCTCGAGAAAGTTGTGAATTATAAGTTAATTTATAATAAAGTTTATAAGCTAAAATTAAAATTCAAGAACGTCAAATGTGCCACGTGGGTTGTGTGAAGAAAAGTTCGCTTCAGCTTTTCTGACATTTTCATACATCAAAGTAAAACTTAAGCGCACAAATCCCGACATTAATTAGCCAAATTGAAGCGTGTTTTTATTGTTGTTGCCCCCATCGGAAACGCAAAAACTTTCCAATTGTTTGTTTTCTGAAAATACCCCAGAAAACCCAAAAATGTGCCCGTCATAAATTGTCATAAATGGAAAATGGAAAATTGTAAACAAGTCGAATATTCCCAGAAACTGACCCTCTATTTTCCTATCCCCCAACCCACATCCCCCACACTCATCCACTTCTCTTTCGGAGGCCACTGCTTAATTATGCATGCCCAGAGAATATCAAACTCCAATTTATCAATGCTGCATATGCATTTTAACCAAAACCCCGAAACCCAAAACGAGTCAAATAAAAATACCAGAAGCCAGCAGCAGCAACAGCAGCAGCAGCAGCAGCAACAACAGCAGCAGCAGCAACAGCAGCAGCAGTGGCAGCAGCAGCAGCAGCAGTGGCAGCAACAACAGCAACAGCAGCAGCTGCATTTTATCAGTAGCTTTTGATCGGGACAAACGAGGAAAACTCGAAAATTTCGAATTTGTATAGGAAAATTGTCGAAAAACTTAATTAGGCAATGTATTGTTGGGAGCGTGGAGCAATGGGTGGGTGCATTTCGGAATTTCAGCAATGCGTTGCATGCATTTTTTTCCTCTTTTTTTATCAATATATAGAAATCGAAAGAGAGGCAAATGGAGAGTGGAGTATGCCACATTGTACATTGGTGTAACATATTTTTCCAATTAGAACTGTCTGCCGGCTGTCGCTTGTCAAAGGAGGAAAAAGAAAAAAATTGAATAAAAAAAAAAGTAGGCAAATCCTAAACCGAAAGCAGGCCTCGGAGTTGAAGCACTTTAGCTTAACGGCTGTTCAAACACAGCTGTGCGTTTTCACAGGACGTCAGGACATCGAACCGAAATGTTAACTATCCTGTTTACATAATATGTCAATTAAAGCGAGTGAAACGTTTGCTAGGATCGAGGATGTAGTGGGGTGAGTGGGTGGATGGGTGTGGGTAGTTGGGTGGTTGGGTGGTTGGCATTCACATTCATTGCGGGGCACCCAACAATGTCAACTCAATTTGCTGCAAAGTCAAAAGCATAAAGTAAATTTATGGCCCGAAAAGCATTCGCTGAAGCACCCGCTGTTCCTCCTTTCTGATTCCACACCAGGGGGAGGGAAATCTTGGCATAGTTTTAATGGTGCTACGCCTAGGCAAAAACCGAAACAACATTATCGCTTGTATCTGTGCGGGGTGCAAGACAACTGTAAATTGTTAAGGGTGAGCAAAAAAAAAAAAAATAAAATAAGTAAGTTTCTCTCGGATCAATATACCCTGTAGTATATCAATATACCCTAGTGCCAAAAAATGTGAGAATTGACATACAACATGTTGCAAGGACAGATCAAAACTAGACCAAAAAAAAAGATTACTTTGCCTCTTCACATATCTGCAACTACTTACAGGGTATCTTCGCAGCATCAACAGAAAAACTAAAAAAAAATAATAATTTGATTTTTGCAGCCGCATAAATCAGTTGAGGCTTGACAAGTTAAGAAAATTTGTTGCGACTCCGAGGGTTGCTTGCCTCGCAATTTATATATACAATTTCTACAATGTATCTTAAACGCTGTCATTGTATCTTTGTATCTTTTTGGCATGCACTTTGCCAAATTGCAAATGTGATTTATGTAACTCCATTTCCCTGGCAGCCTCTTAACACTTCATTTAAGCTCAAGTATGCCCAAAAAAAAAAGAAAGAAAAGAAAATAAAACAACGCAACTCAATCCCAGAAAAGAATGGAATAGAAAAAAAGACAAATCTAAAAAAAGATACAGCCTCAGAACTCATCCATTTCAATTAGCATTAATCTCTTAAAGCCATGGCTCGAGGCGCTATTTGAGGGGTTGTGTGGTGGTGCGGTGGTTTTGTTGGTGGTTGTTGGTGGTTGCCCAGAAAATCCGAAAAACTAATGCGCCCTCGAAGCCTCGAATTAAACGCATTTGTTGTGCATTTTTGTCATCAGTGGATTTAAAGTACCTTAATTGTTGTTTACAATTCAATTCAATCGCTTGTGTTGCCTCTTAAGTTGGCTTACGAGCTTAAGGAGTCGGTGATGCGCGGCATCTCCCTGCCTGCCTGCCACATGCAACATCAGATTGATTTGAGGATCTCATAACTGTGTAATGGGCACGTTCTACACATTTTTGGCTTGGAGTTCAGAATTGGAAAACAGAATTAGTTGTGCTAAATATATATATAAATATATATATTTGTATATATTTTACAGTTATTTTAATAAGCATAAAATTCAATTCAAGGCAGCTGCCACCAATTAAATGTTGTAATGAATTTTTATTTCAATCAAAATTGTACTTCTTTTGATATATGAGACTAATGCTTATATTTTTTTTTCGATTCTGTTCTCTGTCTTTGCAGGTAAGTGCCACGTGTTAATGACCCCATTAAACGGGACTCGAATCAGTCAAAACACTCCGAGGAGGGAAAATGTGAATTTCACATTTGTCGACGGCAAATCATAAATTTGGAAATCGACACGTGAAAAATGTTTTGTTTTCGTTTTTAATGGCCTGTTTATGCTCTGTCGTATGCCGGCAAGTCATTAAAGGTGACAATGCAATCTGACACATCCACAAACAAACACACACACACACACACACACAGATACACACGAACACCAACACCAACACCAACACAGACACATACTAATCGCATGTCATAAATTGTAAGCGACAGGCACTTGAAAACACTTCCAACAGCAGGCAAAAACTAAAGCAACACGCATAAATTTCCATATAGAGGAAAACTCAACTTGGACACTGCTAGGGAGAGCGAAAGGAGGGAGGGAGGGGGGTGAAGTGGCATTTTCTCCATATTTGGCATAAAGTTTGTCAAATTATTTGTCGAAAAATTGCTGGCGTTGATTTGAATGTTTGAATGTTGCTAATGTATTTGTTGATATTGTTGTTGCTAGGTGTGAACAACAAAATGCTGCAACTAATGTTGACACGTGTTGTACAGAATGTGTGTGTGTGTGTGTGTGTGTGTGTGTGTGTGTTTGTGTGTGTGTCTGAGCTATTTTTGTTATGTGTGCAACAGTTTGTCATTGTTGTCGTTACTGTTGATGGTTCATTTTGTCAAACTAAACAGCTGCATTGACATTGAATGCATTTGAGTACCCAAACACACACACACACACACACTCACTGGTAGCACTCATAACACTCATGTTTCTATTAGTTCAAAGGTCAATTGGCTTTGCCGCATCCAAGCAATGGTTTTAATTGTTGTCTGCATTCAAACTTGAAAAGCAGACCATAAATTTGAAGCGTATTCATGAATAAACTTGAATGAATGAATTGTAAGCACAATTTGTTGAATTTCGTTAAATTTCAACAATGCAACAATCTAAACAAAATAAACGCTCAATTAGCCAATACACAATTCAGCTAACAGCTTTTACTTGTAGCTAAAGCAAAACCAAATTTGTGTTCAGTTCAGCAAATCATAAAATTACAATACAAATAGTTATAAAAGTAGAGTATTTCAATATATTTCCATTATTGAATGATTAATGGAACGGCACAGTTCCCTCAATTTAGACCACAGAATTTATTGTTCAATCAAAGCATTAATAATAATTCCCCAAAAAAAAAAAACTAAACAAACTACAAATTGCCTGGCTGGTTTTGGCTATTAGAAAAATACGTCGACGACTCTGTGACGGCAAGTTTCTTGTGCCAGTTGTTTATTGACAGGAACACAAAATTCAATTAGCCTAAAACTGAAACTAAAGCTAAACGCAAAACGTAAAACTTCTTCATCCGAATGCCAAAAGCCGAAACTGGGCTATCTCTAGTTGGCCCGAACTCATAGCGGACTGACAGGGGCTATAAATAAAAAAATGGATCTAACGCACAGCCACAGGCATTTCCCCGAGAGGGGGCAGTTCGGAGCGGGGACTTGGCACCAAAGGGCTGAGGAACCTACACCATATTTTGTGGCGCCTGCTGCAGCAGCACCACCAACAACAACAACAACAACAACAACAAACATAATTTTTTATAGCTTTGTTTATGAAGACCAAACATGATTTGCTTTGTTATGTATTGTTCCGCTTTGGAAAGGACGGCCAACTCTCTTCGATATATATATATATATATATATAGAAATATATAATCTAGAGTGCTTTACGTCATCATCATGGAATTGATTTTTTATGCTGTTCATTTCTCTTTTATCGGCAAAAAGCAGACTCTTTAAATATATTTCCCCCCATCGCGAACACATGACAAAATGTGTCGCCAAAAAAAAAAGAAGCTAAAATAGCTTGTCGGCCATAAGTATCCAAAAGTATCTTGAACATGTGTATCTATGCCATAACTCAATTGTGTGTATTTATATCATAATTTATGGGCGAGCGAAGAGATGCTAAATGCTTTTCCCAGAGCAGCTGCACATTTCTGATTTCTGGGTCATCTCTCGGATTGGCTCTGTCGCATGGGTCAGGCCAGGCCAGGGAACATGTTCTTCTTCTTCTTGTTGTTGTTGTTGTTGTGGTTTGTTTTTTAGTCTACACATATTTATTAGCTTAAGCGCACAAGTTGTTTGTTGTTGTACCGTTTTGGAGACGAACATTCTCCTCAAATATTATTTATAAAATTTGAGCATCGATTTTTAAATTCCAAAAACTTAATTAAAAGCTATTACCAAACTTAAACCGTTAACAACGCAATCCGCTCTTTGTTGTTGTTAGGCTCATAACCATAACTTTTAAAGATTTGCTCTCGAGTATTTGGATTCAGTGACTGCTTCCCTTCTTGTGGCAGCAACCGCAACACATAAAAGACAATAATTCATTTGTGTTCCCGAAATGTCACGAGAGAAAGAGGAGAGCAACGGAGAGAGAGAGATATAGATGTAGAGAAAGAGGGAGAGAGTTATATCTGGGTGGCAAGACTAGCCAATTCCATTTTGAAATTTTATTTTATTTTTTTCTAAGCTAGTACGCTGCCGAAAACCGCCAGTAAAAATCGCCAATTCATGTGAAAATGCAAGAAAAGCTACTGCATAAAAAAAATAATATAAATAAAAAAAAAAACTGCAGACAAATAAAAATGAAGAGCAAAACACGCAGGGATTTTTGCTGGCCTGGAAATGTAAATACCTAGGAAGGGTTAGTGAATGGAGGCTGAGGTATAGGGTGTGTAGGGGTTGTACGGGTTGTAAGGTGGCGGAGTGTTAGGCCGGGGAAACTAACAGCTACATTCAAGGGATTTTATAAACAAATTTGCACAACAAACTGTGTGACGATGCGGGCCAGCGATATATACCCAGAGTTACAAGAGGAGGAGCATGAGGCTGGAGAGGAGTGGATGGCAAGAATAGCAAGTGCTTTTGATACATTTGCAAACAGCTTCCCATTTGTACATTTACCATTCACACAGTGCTAGTTTCTACATAATTTCCAAAAACAAAAGACAATCAAATCGCTATATTTTTTTTAAAATAAAAAATCAAAGAATACAATATTCTGCCCAAAAAAAGAAATCACTGGCCGAAACTTTGTTGCTCCTTCAGTTGGGGGCAAAACATCAAAGAATAGAATCTATAACACAAAAACAAGTGGACTCGTCGCAACTTTGTTGCTCCGTTAGTTAACCACAATTTTGCCTCATGTCTGATGCAAAAAAACAACTTTTCATACACAAGTGGAGCGCTTTTTCTATGTTGCTTCTGCAACAGACAACAGAAACTAGAAAAAATGGAAAAAACTAAGATTCAGTTTAGAAAAAAAAAATAAATAAAAACTTTAAGCGTTTGTTATTGTTTCCAAGCGATGTGGCAATTATGATTAGCTCTCAACAACAGTTCGCAATATGCAACATGCAATTGACAGCGTTTACGGGGCGGGAGGGGGGAGGTTGTGGAGCATAAAGCGAGGGCAGGATGTGAACGATTGTTGCCAAAACAAAGAGTGAAAACCAATCAACCGCATTACTCAAATTGATTTGTAAACACTCGCAAGCAGAGCAGAAGCAGAGCAGAGGCAGAGGCAGAGGCAAAGCATAGGCAGAGGAGAGCAGAGAGGAGAGCA
This sequence comes from Drosophila kambysellisi, assembly GCA_035042185.1. Taxonomy (NCBI): domain Eukaryota; kingdom Metazoa; phylum Arthropoda; class Insecta; order Diptera; family Drosophilidae; genus Drosophila; species Drosophila kambysellisi. The sequence continues at coordinate 722,805 of JAWNLS010000438.1, forward strand.
GAGAGTAGAGCAGAGGCGGAGCAGAGCAGAGACAGAGTGGATTTCATTAGGCGAACGCGGCAACAAAAGAAACAACAATCAAAGCAAAGCAAAGCAACGCAAAGCGAAGCAAATCCAAAGAAAAGTAAACACAAAACAAAATAACTGTACAAACAGATCAGCTCGAAATGCAAAAGGATTGAAAATCAAATACAGAACACGCAACTCAACTCGCCAGAGAGCTGCTCATAAGCAAAAACAACAACAACACACACACACCACACACACACATACACAAAACAGAAGAAAAACAATTGCAAAACTTGGTCCGGCAACAGATACTATTTGCCACACACACACACAAACATCCTCCCCTTTCCCTTTTCCCACATTTGTTTGCTGTCCAAACAAAACGTCTCAGCATGCGAAAAAGTTATTAAAACTGTCGATGGAAATGCTCAACGAGATGTTGATTGCAGATGCGAATGACAACCAGAGGAGGGGGAGAGGGGGGGGACCAGTCGACTAGGAGAAGGGGAGGGGGTGGGGTTGTAATATTGGGTCTATATTATTGTTTGGTTTTCCTCCGTTCTTCCCGTCGCATATGCAATTCTCTCGTGCCCCGCAATGGGAGCAATGGGGCAAGCTTGTCCAAAAATTGACACATAAATTGCATTGTTTATGCAACTATTTTGTTTGTTTGTTTGGTTTTTTTTCCCAACTGTTTCATTTAATTTGAGCGGAACATAACAGTTGTTGGCCCTTTGCGACTTAAGCTGCCGTTATTTGCTAACTTGAAAACAATTTGGCACAAAGTTGCCGCTAAGCTAAAGTTATCTTTATTGGGTCTTAAATCAGATACACAACTTTCGAGCTGAACTCAAAGCAAAGCTTAACTCATTTTTGCATATTATATTTTGGAATATTGAAAAACTTATTTGTGTAATTTTGAAATATATTTTACCATTCAACTATTCAAGATCATTACAATAAAAAAGAAAAATATATCAAATATATCGATAACCAGAACTTGTTCATGATCTCACTTATATTTTTGGAAATTTCCTTCAAGTATTCGGAATTTATTTTTTATGCTCTTATCGACAGACAAGAAATGGAAATGTTGTTGTTGGACTTAAGAAATGCCAATGTTAAGCCTTGACATTAACACTTGGGCTCTGTCTGTCTGTCTGTCAGTCTGTCTGTCTGTCCTCCGTTTGTCTCAAATGTGCAGACGTCGCGCTCTAATGAAACATTTGCCCCATCGATCAACGGGGAGCTGCCAACCAGCAACTGAAAGCCAAAACTTTAGCAACCCCTCCCTCCCCCCACCAACCATTCTGCTTTCCTAAAATTTTTGCTCAAGTAAACAATATTTATATGCAATAATAATTCAACAGAGAGAGATAGATAGATACAGAAAGAGAGAGAGGGGGAGAGAGAGTGGGTAGATATGGAAGACAGACAGACGACAGAAATTATGACAATCTCATGACTTGGTATATTTCATAATGATGCTGCCCCCGCCCAGCAGCGAAATGTGCTGGTTTTGTTTATGCATATTAAATGTTATAAAGACGCAACGCCAGCAGCAGCAACATACACGTCAGCAACATGCACATCAGCAACATGGACATCAGCAACTGCCATATCATTGTTTCTGGTTCTTGCTGATGTTGTTTGGGCATCGGGTTGGGGTACAAAAAAAATGTGTGTGAAATCAATTTGTCGGAATTGAGCACAGCTGAAGATGGGGCGAGGGGGGGTTGTTTGGGGACCATAGTTATGTGCCAACATGTCAGCATCGTTTAATATTTCATAAGGCGACAGTTAGCCAGAGCGAAGCCAACAGCCGCACTGACTGACAGACAGAAATGGGCAGAGGCAAAACTCGACTCGAAATCGGTCATATGGTTCCACATAACTTATTGCCCCCAGAGAGAGAGAGAGACAGTGAGCAAGAGAGGGGGGAGGGAGCGAGGTGGGAAAGAAGAGCAGACTCGAAGCATCTATCATTTATACGAGGCATGCCGCCGGCCGATTTTCATGGGAAAACTGTGTACTTGCATCCGCTTCGGAAAAATACGTACAACAATAAAAATCTTTTAATTACTCAATTTTCGGAAGGGGTTTTGATAAAATGAAGAAAGACACACATCAAATGCAATTTAAGCCACAAAATTCATTAGGACTTGGACTAGGCATAAATGTAGATGCAGGTGCACTGCAATTGAGTTATTAAGCAGCTCACCCTTACCCTACCCCTGCCACACTCACTTGCCCCATGCCTGTCATAGTCAAAAATGCAGGCATCTCTGTTAGTTGCCCTTTCTGGGACACGCCTTCTGTGGTTGCTTACTTCTCATCTGATATTCCTCATGACTCTGTTATTTTTGTTTTCCTATACACGACTTTCACTCTAATTGCATTTTAATTGCAATGTTGTTGCCAGAAATACGTGTGTATCTCTTCCTGATACATGTATCTTTTGCTCTATGCAATTACTATTTCCTATCCACCTCTAGCCACCTTTCCTCTCTACCCCTCTCACCTGTAGATCTAACTACCATTTTGATTTCGTTTTGTAGCCTTATTGCATTCGAAAATGTCATTAGTCGTGGTTCAATTTTCTATCCTTTTCAGCTTGGGGTAGATGCCAGAATATTCGTGATGAAAATTTTGGATTGAAAAATTAGCTGCAAACCAAATTTGTATCCATTGTCAATTTTTGGTTTCTCCAAGTTGATGCAATCGCATTTGTCGGACATTCTTTGAAGTGTATCATTGTTGCACCAACTCGATACAGCAGATTGTGTCAACTACAAAATTGATTTTGATTTAAAAAAGGAAACATTGCATTTTCATCTCGAGTTTTCGTACTTTTGAAAACGAGAATTTAAATGTTGGGCTTATTAGATTGTCGTAGTTTCTGCCTCACAACTCATTCACCCAACTGGACATGGACAACTTTTTGGGCTACAAACTGAACTGAACTGAACTGAGCTACGTGCTGCATTTACATTTGCATTTCTGTATCTGCATCTGTGAGAGTTGCCACAAGTTGCATGCTGCACAAGTTGACATCCCGTCGGCAGCGCCTTTTTCATGCTATTTTTGCCCTTTGGCCGCTGCTGTAATTTTTTTTGTTCGCTTGTCTGCTGTCTCAGGCTTGAGCCGCAGCGCGTGCAAAATGTCAAGCGTGCTGAATGCTGAACACAAAATGGCAAAAATAACACAAAAACACAAAGAAACAGTACGTACACTCAAAAAAAAAAAAACCAAAAAAAAAACTAACAAAAAAATTCCCTAATTGCTAAAAGAAAAATGAAATAATCTTATTGCTTTGCAGATGTAGAAATAATAAAATACGAAAGTATTTTCCGAATTTATTATTAAATTATTTTCAAAACAAACACAACCATTTTTTCAAGTGCAGTTGAGCTGTGTTTAAAGTCAGAATGTCAAAGACAGCTTCCACAGTGACATCTTCCTACTTCGCCATGTAGATTTCAATCGTTGCGATGGCATTTTGCACCCGCTCAAGAAACGAGCCTCTCACACACACACACACACAAACACACACATACATTCTAGCTCTCTCTCTCTCTTTTGAGTTGTGGAATTTGTAGTTTTGTCTTAGTCTATGCCTTTGTTTGCTTACTGTGGACTCTGTGCAAATGTCACAACGTTCCACAAATTGAAGTTTGCCTACAAAGCGATGATGATCATCATCATCATGATGACAATAATGCACAGTCATCGCCACGTTCCCTCTCCCATCTCTCTTCCTTCTCTCTCCCGCCTATTGCAATTTTGCTAAACTGCGCCGCAGAAGAGCGCAGAACTGGCACGAGGTCAATTTGTGGTGGCGCTAATAATTGCGCAAAAGAAACAACTCTTTTTTTTAAATTAAAAAACAACTAATTTAATTGTTTGTTTTTTATTTGTTTTAATTGGGTATATCGAGTGAGAGTCTTGTGACTGATCCGACAGCTGACAAATATTGGACTTTCAGTTGAAAACCATTTAAGTTTGTGCAAATATGTGTGATGCAAAAACAGAGTATTTTCTAGTCGTGCTGCACTTTTGGGCAGCGCTGCTGCGATTGCATTATGCTATGGCAAAAAGTCAAATCAAGCGCTCAATTTACTGGGCGTGTCCGTCTCCGCCTCTGCCTCCTCCTCCGTCACGCTCGTCCGCTGACGCTGCACAAAGTCACGCACATTAAACAAACCAACAGCAACCACTATAAACAAAAAAGAAGAGTATTTTGCCTAATTATTAATATTGCCCACAGCCATTTGAGTTTTGCATTTGTGCGCCTGGTAATATTGCTAAGTGGTTCTCATGCTCCTCTTACTCACACCATCCCCATCCCCATCCCCAGCTCAGCTCAGCTCAGCTTCGCCTGGCATTTTTACAACGAATCAACGATTCAGCAAATGTGCAAATTGAAACAAGAGAAAACGCTGCAGTCGAGCGTCACCGGCTGAGAAATACTTTGATAAGCCAGCTGACAACGGGTAGCAAAGAACAAGTTTGCCTCTCAAATGGGAGGCGTGGTCAAAAACCAATTTTGGAGCAGGATCTTAGCAATCAACCTAACAAGTTTCTCTACTATAACTCTTAAATTGCGGGATTGGTTTTGATGGGCGGGAGTGGGCGGTGTGCGGCACTTACCGTTCTTTGGAGGGCATCGCCAACAATATATCAATCAAATTTGATGACTGTTGCCTTAAAGATATGGAAGATATGAGGCTTTATCGATGTGCGACTATCGATTTTATCGATAGACGACTCCAGTTTTTACACAACCAATATACCATGTTACCTTCGATATCAAAGTATAAAAATACAAACAAATAAACATCCTGACGAATGATTCAAAACTTGTTTAATCTGCATCTTTGAATTCGCTGCATTTATTGAATGAGAACGCAAAGAGTTAAGCACAAAAGAGCAAACAAATCAGAGACAACAAATACAACTTTGTACGAAACAAACAAAAATAAACAATAATTTTATTCAATATTTGTTGATAACATCCGCTCCTCGTTGTTGTGAAGCTTATGGAAAAAGTAGGCAATTTGAGTGAGGCTAGCTTTGTTTTGGAGTGGTTAGAGAAAAGCTGTGCTCAGCAACTGTTGGTGGAACACTTAATTTTAATTATTTTCCTATTGGTTTTAGTTTCACTTTGTGGCAAGAAAATTCAATCAGTAACTTCCAATGGTCAAGAGCAACAGACTTGGTTGCATTTTTAATAACTTGAAATTGGTTTGAGGCCCGTCAAGAATAGCGAAAAGTGCTAATTAAAATACTTATGAACTAAAGTGTGTGTGCGTGTGTGTGTGTGTGTGTGTGTGTGTGTTTGTATATTTTATATTGCTTAACTTTCTGGGCTAACTATGATGTAATTTCGTTTCTCAGAGTTGTCAAAGCGATTCCCGCATCAGCATAAAACTATGCAACAAATTTTCAAAAGAGTTGCAACAAGGGTCAAAGGAGGGCGGGAGGGCGGTAGGGCGCTGCTGGTGCTTAATAATCGTGACATTTGAAAGTTGTTCAACTGGGAAACAGCAGGGCCACGAATACAGGGAACACCAGGCAAACTGGCAGATACAGAGGCAATTCAGAAGAGTTCACCTCAGTCCAGTCCAGTTCAGTTCAGCTCAGTTCAGTTCGGTTCACATCATTCACCCGACAGCTAACCCTGCCACTGGCCCTGCCCCCAAATCACATTTAAGCAGAGGAGGAGCCTCCCATGTCCAGTTTGGAATATTGGTGCTACAAAATGTTTCGCATTTTTTACGTAACGTTGCTGGAAATCAAAGCAACACCACAAAAACACAAGCCGCGAAATTTAGATATAGAAAGATCTGCGAAAAGGTGGGATACTCGAAATCGCTACACTTCTAGATGAAAACTACTTTATTCGAGTTTTATTATTTTTAGCTATATTAAATTCAGTTAATAGCAATTACAAATTTGCACTAATTTAATAATTGAGTAATTCGAATTCATATTCATAACTTTTGACAATTTAAGTTTCGTAAAACCGCAAATAATTGATACGAAGTCAGTTAAATTTCTCAGTGTATAATAGAGGTAGAAAAGTTCGCTGGCGTTCAAAAACTGTTGCTGTCAAACAGTCAGCAGTCAGTTGAGCGAAAGCGGAAACCGGATACTGCCAGAGTTGCCAGCCGCTTACTGTTTCCCGTACTCTCATACTCAGTGTGTGTGTGTTTGTGTGTGTGTGTGTGTGTGTGAATGTGGATAGGCGGGTGGCATCCCAAACGATTTGAAATGCGGGTGGTGGGCGTGGCCAACGCCATTGATAATGGCAGCCCAAAAAGTTTTTAATGTTGTTTATGGCTGCCGCTTACAAAGTCAGTGATTAAATTATTTATGACAGCTTTAAAATGCAGAGTTGCTCCACTTACAGTGTGACCATAAAATGCGGCAGACCTGCCAGTGTTGCCAAACGCGGTTGACACACCAACATAAATGGCAACAAAAACGGCAACGAAAATGGCAACAACTGTAATTGCAATAAACATTTACGGTGCAAGGGAAATGAAGAAAATGAGCTCGATTAAAAAAAAAAAACAAACAAACAAAAAATGTAAATAAAGTGTCGCCAGCAGAGGGGTCATGGCTATTTCACGAATGCGGTTGGCAACACTGTAAATGTTTTGCTGCCGCTGCCGCTGCCGCTGCCGCTGCCTGCTGTTGATGAGGCTGAGCCGACAATTGGAACAACATTGTTGCCTCATTGTTGCCATTATTGTTGTTGAGGTCAAAGTCGTTTCCTTGCATTCCCTATCTGCTTTCCTTGCCCCTTAACTGTTTACTATTGTTGATTGTTGTTATTGTTGTTATTGTTGTTGTTGCTGTCACACTTGACGCCTGTTTTGGACATGGCATTGTGCAACACTAATTGCGCATTCGGATTGCTCTCAAAAATGAAACAAATTCTTCAGCAGCAGCAGCAGCAGCAGCAACACTGTAAACTGAGTTATATTTTTGTGTCTGCCACCTTTTGTGGCATACAAATTCAGCAGTTGCAGCTAAGGGTGAACTTTATTATGATTGTTGCCCAAAGAAGGGACTATTAAGTAAAAAGTGCAACTTAAAAGATATTTTCACTGATTTTTTTTTTAGAGCTTCTTAAAATGTCAACAGCAATTGGACGTTGCAGCTGTTATCGTTTGCGAACACCTTGTGGCACTGCACCACTCGCACCACTTGCACTACTCGATCCACTCTCTTTGCTGACTAATTAAACAGCAGCCAAAGGCGACATTTGGCGGCATTTCAAAAAGCCATTCACTTCCCCACAAAAGAGCTGCTGCTCAATAAGCTCCTGTGTGTGTTGGTGTGTGTTGATCTGTGTGTGTGTGTGTTGGTATGTGTGTGTCTATTATTACCATTCACATTGTTTCGTTTAGTTCTCAATCATCAATTGACTTCAATTTCTGGAGCTGCAACAGCAGCAGCAGCAGCAGCAGCTCTTTTCCAGTCATCAACTTCTGTTGCACTTCGTCAATTTCAATTTCATTTGACAGTTTTCATTTTGTAGTTTGCATCCTCTTTCTCTCTCTCTCTCTCTCTCTCTCTCTCTTGTTCTCTCTTTCTCTGCTTTTTTTTTTTAATCAGCACGCGCTGACAGCTTCTTTGATGTGTGAGTTTCTGTTTTCTAAGGGGAAAATTGAGAAACTAACCGTCACTTCACCAGCATCTTCTTAAGCAATCGAATCAAGTCGTTAATACACTGAAATAAAAAAAGAAAACAAACTTTCAAAAATAATGGAAAACTTAATAAAAAAAATACGAGCTTAATGCATCCACATTCTGACAGATATTTTCTATGGAGAAATATGATTAAAGATAGCAGCTGTTTGCTATGCAAACTGGAGTTTGTTTTCGTAATCCTCCACTGGCTCCATAGGTAATCTCTTGGTGAATGTGGAGAGAAGTCTTTAGTCTTAAAACTCTCACTTACGTGGCTCAGCAGACACTTGATTAGCCTCTTTTGGAGTCGCTTAATTAAAAGTTCGTTTTGGCTCCAGTCGTTGAGTTAACCCAATTGCAAGAGGATTACGATAGCATCGTTCGAACCTAGGGCCAAGTTAACATGATGCAGATATAATGGGGCAGCCATGCCAACTAAATCATATGCACCTGTCTGCCTGCCACTCTGCGTCGGCCTGTGCCCCTCTTGATTGCCTGCAAAATGCAAACTCAGCGAGAAAAGAATGCGAAACAAAAAGTTGGTTGCCTGTGCGGTCTCAAGTGAAGGGAGGAGGTAGGAGGGAGGAAGGTAAAGCAAATGACGGCAAGAACTTAACTTCAGCTATCAGAAAACCGGCAGTGACAATTGCCCGGTTTCTATTGCCAAAGTAGACAAGTTGACCCATTTAAGGGACGCCAACTTGGCGCCCCAAGAGGTCGTTGAATGGTGGTGATGGGGTAGACCAATAGATACAAAAGATACCCCAAGCTGCTGGTTCAGTCTGTGCAAGTGGATCCTCTGGCCATTTCACATGATTTCTGTACAATGGTGCGAAATCGATGCCACAAGAGCGGAATTCACAGGCATCACTGAGAGAGCGAGAGAGGGAGAGACAGAGAGAGAGTGAGAGGGAGAGGGAGAAGAGCAATAAGTAGCCAAGTGCGGAATGGTAATGGGCACTCAGGCGCTGGCATCGGTGTCAATGAGTCGCCTGCAACCAGCTGAAAGGTACTGCAGAGAAATAAATGCATTGCAACCAATTTTTGCCACCAGCGGCAGCAACCGTATTTTAATGCGTACAATTTTCTTTTATTTGCCCAAGATACTCGCAACCAAATGAAGTGCCAACAATTTAAAGGATGTTTTCCGTTTCTCACTCGTATGCCTCAAACAGTTGTGCCCCATAAGTGCCAATTTTACATATCAAAATAGATTTTGCAATGCTTTCAACAACATAAAGAAAGAAGAAAAAATACATTAAATAAATAAATATGAATTTCAAATGAAAGTGGAAACTGAATTACCAACAGAGGAAAAACCAACAAAGAAAACTGAGCAGCAGGCAACCAAAAACGAGAAAATCAATGCAAGACTTTCAAAAATTTGAAAAACTAGGCAAATAGAATAAATATTGTTCAATACTAAAATGTGAATTCAAAAAAGAAAGTTATCAAAAAGAGCTCAATAATTTCCGATTGTGAAGCGAGAAGCACATAAAAAAAAAGAAGAAAAGAAAACTAAAGTAAAAAGCAGAGAGAGAAGTTTGAATCCTGTGCATTTGTTTCCTTAGCAGCAAAATTTATTCGCTTTCGGTTGTTAAAATCTTGTCAGCCGATATAGAAATGAAATATGTATAACCATATATACATATATATACAGTGTCTCACACCTCATTTGGAACAGCGTCTAGCAAAAATTTCAATTACCTGCCATAAACTCATTATGCATTATTTTTCAAAAATTTCAAAGACCCATGGCAGGTACATATATTAACCACCAAAATTAATATATGACCCTACTAAACTGGGATTTCCCACCCGCTAGGTCGGGTTATGTAAAAAAGTACCTAATTTTATGATCGCAGCTTATTTGGAACAGTTACATTCTGGACACCTGGGTGCCATAAAACCCGGATTTTTTACCTAAAGTTGGATATTTACGGTAGAAATAGACCAACCTTTTAAGTCAGTTTAGTTTTTTCCCGCATTTGGGCTGCAACCTGCCAACAAGGACAATGGCCAACAGGACTACCATTGATCAACAGAAACTCATCCTGGAACACTTCAAAATTGGATATTCATTTCGAAAAATAGCTAAAATGGTCAATCTAAACACCTCAACTGTATTCTACATCATTCGGAGTTTCGTCGACGAAAATCGGACAGAGGACAGAGGCGGAATGGCACCAAACCCGATTTTCACCGAGCAGGACGAGCCGAGGATCATCAACATTTCAATGGGAAATTTTAAGCTATCTGCTCAAAAACTGACTCAATAGGTGCAGGATGAAATAAGGAAAAAGACCAGTATGGGAACTGTGCTCCAAGTTCTGCGCCACCATGACTTAAATGCCCGAGAACAATGGAAAATGAAATTTGTAAAAGCAAAAACATAGGGTCTAGGATGACGTTCGTCAAAATCCACTTGGACAAGGATTTGGAGTTCTGGAACACAATCATATTTGAATTTGAGTACAAATTAAACATTTTTGGTTCGGACGGACGGAATTATGTGTGGCGACACTCCAATACTGATCTGAGTCCCAAAAACTGAAAGGCAACAGTCAAGCACTGCGGAGGAAGTGTCCTGGTATGGGCATCTATCTCGACAGCCCGCGGCGGAAATTTTGTGTTCATTGAAACAACAATGGACAGGAATGTGTACTTCGATATACTAAAGGAAAATTTACTCCAAAGTGCCGAAAAAATAGGAATCCGACGTACTTTCCGGATCTACCAGGACAACGACCCCAGGCATAAGGCCGGAATAGTACAGTCCTGGCTTAGATCGAACTGCCCCCACATGATAATTCCACCGCCCCAGTCTCCAGATTTAAATGTTCTTGAAAATTTGTGGGCTCTGCTGGAAAATAATATCCGGAACCACAACATATCCTGCAAACAGGATCTCAAAATGCTCTGATGGAGGAGTGGAGCAGGATCAGTCCAGAAACTAGTTGGAAGCTGGTATCGTCCATGAATAATAGGTTAAGCGAAGTTGTTAAGGCTAAAGGATATCATACTAAGTATTAACATCCTTATTTAAACTTTTATACGCCAAATATTTAACTTTTCTTAAGACTGTTCCAAATAAGCTGTGAAACGTTTTTTGGATATGTTTTTAGTTTTTGACTAATTTTAATTAATTAATTAATATTTGCATAAAAACTAAAGTTTCCTTTTAAAATGTGATATAACATTAAACTAATTGGCATTTAAACATTTTGCATTTTTTTCCTTGTTTAAACTTTATAGTACTTTAAAATTTTTGCTAGTCACTGTTCCAAATGAGGTGTGAGACACTGTATATATTATGAATATATATGTACATATATGTATGTAGTCGTAGTAAGTTAAGAAAGTTCATGTAAGCACTTTCGAGTGGCAACAGCAAGTTGCAAGTTATCCGAACGGTGCAAGAGCTGCGGCATCTCTTCTTCTTCAACCTGCTCCTTTCGTATCTCATGCGGCAAAGTTGCTCCTTGGCCGTGTGCTTATCATTAAGCCATGGCGAGGGCATTAAGCCGGGCCAATAAACGTAAATAGAATAATAAAAACAAAACTGGAGGAAGCAAAAAAAAAACAGCAAATGTTGAGCTTAATAGAATTTAATTTTCTTACTTAAGGAAAATGAGGGAGGGGAGTGGGGGAGGGGGGAGATGACGAAGCAAGTGGTTTATCAAATAGACTTTCAATTTTCATAACCAGACGCTGAGTGGTTAATGCTGTGTGGTGCCTGAAGAAGGTGGTTCGGTTGGCAGCGAACTTTTCGCTGATTTATGTCTTCAGTTGTTTTTTCGTTTTTTTTTTTTATTTTTTTTTTATTTTTTGTTTTATTTTTTTTTTTTTTTTGTTTTTTAGTGGATGCGCAAGTTTTTATCTTGCCACTGCATCAGAATCACGAATGTCAATTACTTTTTCTTTCAGCTTCTTCAAACAACAACGAGCAAAAGCTCTGCATACATTGTGGCGCCTCGTCGCTCTCACTCTCTCTCTCTCTCTCTGTCTATCTCTTTCTCTCAATCTTAATCTCAGTTCTCAGTGTCTCTATCGCTGTCTCTTGTCTCTGTTTGCAGAGTACTCGAAACAGCAAAAGTTTGTCCCTATTGTTGACTCAATGCGGATGACATCATCGCCATCGCAGCCTCCTTGCGAGCCAAGTCATTGAATGTGAGCGAATGTTTGAATGACTGAATGGATATATAAATAAATAAATGGAAACCCAACCCAACCCAACCCAGCTTCCCAACGGGACTCTCACAGCGCCATCTGTCGATAAGCGATGACAGGCAGGCAACTTTTAACTTAATCATATCTCAGATATGTGTGTGAATGTTGTGAATGTTGTGAGTGTTGAGTGTTAAATAAGCCACGCTGATTACGCATTCATTTGACCTTTCAACATATCGATCGATCTGTTAGCTAAATTAATTTCAACGATGTGTATATTAATAATAAATAGGTAAACACCACCAAGTGGTATTCCGAGTGGGAGTCGCCTACCCGCAACTCTGTCTATAACTATATATATATATATATTTATGCTAGCCGATAAACTTTTTTTACCTATAAGTATATCCAATTAATCACACCGTTTTTAACACTCTCAACTTTCTTCCTTACTTTACTTGCAGGTACGTGCTTAAGTTGTTACTCCATCCCTGGCCTGCTTCAGTCTGCTCCGACCCTGGGCTAAGTAGCAAAATGCTTGACTTTTCCATAATTAATTGATTTTCCATTTAATAGATAGTGCAAAAAAAGAAAACTATGGAGTGACTTTACACTTTATCATTGAATATATACCACAAAGGGGGGAGGGTAGGGTGTATATATGTAAATATACATTTTATATGTATTGGGGCAGACAAGTTCAACAACAAATCGGGTCTTTATGAAGTGTTTTTGCATTCGCTCAATTCAGTTTCGATTGAAATATTAAAATATGCGATTTGAATTTCGACCACATTTTCCACATAAATGGGTTTGTCTGTTTTTTATGCCACATTGTGCATATTTTAATATTTTATTATTTTCGCTCGCTGCTGGCAAAAAGCGATTTGGATATAAAAAATATATATATATTTATACTGATCTGACACTGCAAATCAATCGGAATAAAAATTCCAAGCCACAAAACAAAATTTTCCATTGAAAACAAGAAAAATCGTGCAATCGTTAAGTGAAAATTGCATGAAAATTGCGGCACCGCGAGTTGCTCTGTGTGGCAGTGTTGCAATTGCAATTGCAACGTAAATAGACCCCCAATGCACTTGACACATGCTATTAAATGGCAGCGATAGGACGCCACACACTTATTTGCGGAACAGGAGGCGGATGGACGTGGGGGCAAACAGATACATTTGCTATCTACCCGCTACATACATATTTGTGTGTATTTATTTCTTATTTTTTGCATATGTCCCGCGTACACATATAGAATATTTATATGGCTGTAACTGTGGCAAGGGCGCACTTCCAAAATGTTCGGCCAGCTCGACAACAAATGGTGCGCTACTCATCATTTTCACAGCGCACATTTTGCAATTGCAGAAAATGAAAATGGTTTTTCCTTTGACACGATTTAATTCTTGATATTAACGAATGTCATTGAAAAGTTTTTGTGAGCTATGTTTAATTCCTGAACGAGCAGCTTTCACACACATGTTGCCACTTTGCTGGGGGCGCAACCAAAGCTCACTAAGACACGTGCAGCAGCGACAAAAGCTTTTAGTTAGTAGGAGCCCAGAAGGGTCGCCATTTTGCAAGCCTGCAATATGCATTAAACAAATAACATAAAAAAAAATATATATATATTTAAAAATCAGTGGAGAAAAGCTGGACGCCAGCGGGATGTTTTCACATATACTATATATATATATATATATATATATATATATATATATATATACTATATTATCGGTAGTCGTTCGTTGGCATCGTGTGAAACCCATTTTAGTGACATGAAAAATGTGCAACAGCCAAAGCTGAAAAATAGTAATAAAAAAAACGCATATAAAAAACAAGCAGTTAAAAAATAAATGGGAATAAGCTGTGAGGCGAAACTCTAAATAATAAAATCAAAAGGATATGAATCGTTGTGAAAACGTGCAAAAGTTATTGAAAAAATATTGTCAGCATCAGCAAGCGGCAAGCGGCAAGCGGCAAGTGGCAAGTGGCAAGCGTAGATTTGGCGATAGGTATTCGACCATCACAAATAAAACCTATAAAATGCGTCACACACACACACACACTCAAACGCACACACACACATATGTGAATCATTTAACCACAACGACCTGGGCAGAAAAAAATAGCCGCAAAGAGCGTCCAAAAGCATCCCAGCTGCTTCGCTTTGGTCCTGCCACATTACGGCTAGGGGCGGGTTAACGGTGGCAGCGTCGGGGGGGGGGGCAGTGTTTTGTTAGGCACCACTGACATGTGTGGTTATGGATTGAGTACGCACACATTGAACAACTGCCGCAGACAGCGTTACGCTTTTTTTGCTGCAGCTTGTGTGGCACCCTGTGGCACTTAGTGGAATCATCTCCGGGTTTCGGGGCATAAGTCCAATTTGAATTGATTGGATTGCGAACGGAATGCATTTTATGTCCGCCGGGCAGCACTTAATTGCCAGAGTCTATACTCTTTGTTATGTGACCCGCACTCGGTAAGCCGCCAATTGTTTTCAATAAATTTGTAAACGATAGTTAAAAGTCGAAATTCTCTATATTCTCTAAATTCAACACGAACTGTACTATATTAAAACTTTCACAGAAACGTTCTTTTTTTTTAACCAAAACCTCAATTTGTATATAAAGATTGCCTTTGTAGCAATTGAAACATCGCATCAAATTCACACACGCACACACATTTATACACACTTAAGTGTGCACAGATTAGCTCTTATCATTAAAACCTTATCAGGGAAATCCATTGCCAAAAATAATCTGGCCCATTTAATGACAGCTCAGCTCACACATCCCAGAGTTGAGTGGCAAGGAAAATGTAATAAAAATTATCGAAATGTAGGCGCCACTGCAGGGTGCCAAGGAGGAGGGTGTTCTGTTGGTGGCTGAGGTGAGGTGTGCCCGGTTGGGTCACCCAATCACGATGAGGAGGGCGCTGTGTCGCTGTCATCATCATGAGCACTGTGCAATATTAAAACATTTAAATGGTATTCAAGCAATGTTGCCGCATAAATGGCACAGCGCCAACGGGCCCTCGCGGCCCTCACGACGTCCTTGCATCTCCCTGTTGGCCTATCCGGCTTCATCTGGTAGGGAAGCGGATCAGGCTCACTATCCCTCTTGGGCACACGATGGTTGCAGTCAGTCAGCCAGCAGGCAATGAAATTTAAGTTTATCGACATCGTTAAAATTATCTTAACGGGACATCAGTGTCAGAAAGACTGTCATGAGACTGGACTGTACCGAGCCCCATACCGTACCGTACCGTACCGCATCGAACCGGTACGGAACCGTTGGAACGTCATCGACTGCGTTTGATACTTTTTATTACTTATGCCGCGTAGTCGTTCATATAAATTCACATTTTCCACTTCATTGGTAGTAGCAGCAATAGCAGCAGGAGCAATAGCAGCAGGAGCAGCAACAGAAACAACAAGAACAAGGATAACAACAATGATAACGATGAGGAGGATGACGACAGCGTTGAAGACGACAATCTCTGCACTTTCATCCTTTGCAGCCACTTTGCATAAGTGAGCGCAGGGAATGCGCTAAAATGGTGGCCTGCGTCCTGGTGGAGGGGGATGGGGGGTATAGGAGTGTCGGCCATTCCGAATTGCTTGTCGAAATACCCAGGGAAAATTGACACACCGCACATACGCCGCATAAATCTTGTAGCAGTCAGGTTGGCAAGCTGTCGAGAGGGTGGTGCGGTTGGTGGGGCTGGCGGGCTACATAATTCGCACGTAAGAAAAGCGTAAAAAAGTAGTATAAGAAGAAGAAAAAGGAAAAGTCAAATACGAATTACACACACACACACACACTCACACACACGAAATATGTGGATGTTTCCCAGCCAGTAATGCCATGCATATGAATTATCGATTGTGCGTGAACTCATCTTAAGGCAGGAATCGTAATCGGGGCCGTGGAGGTTGGTCGTGTGCCCAGATTGAGATTACATATGAAATTAAGTGGCATCCAAAATGTCATTCATAAATAATTCATTTCCTTTTCTCTCTCTGTCTCTCTCTCTCTCTCTTCCCATCACGTCTTAGCTCACCTTATCCCTTCCGCATTTTAAGGTCAAACAGATGCAGAATGTTTTCTTTGCGGAAATGGTCATTTGTATGGATTTCACAGATATCGATAAACGATATGTGTTTGAATCGTTCATTGAACTAATTTGAATATGCATTGTTTTCTTTTTTGTTCTCTGCTGCTTGAATGCCTTGTCGATAACTGTTATCGATAACAAGCAAAATACAGCAAGGGTTTATGTGTCACAGATTTGAAAGATTTCCAACTTGGCTCTTGATAGATCACCGGAGATGTGGCAGTTAAGTCAGATCTATCTTAATTATCGATAACATGTTATCGCACTCTGAAGTGCAGACGGCCAGCACACGTTAGTTCCTGCTTCATCATCATCATCATGAACACCAACGTCATTATCATCGTTTAGCAGATTATCATCAACGAGGCTTGGAGTAACCTCAATTTTCTATTGACTGCTTTGTAAAAGAGAAAACCACTTGTACACGGCATGTCATCCTGTGGCCATTGTGCGTCAAGCAGCCAACCCTAATCAGCGAACATGCCCGGCAATCGGAGCGACGACAGTTCCAGACCCTTCCATTCCCACCATCCCTTGCCCCTTTGCCGCTTGCCCCTCTTTGCTCTAAATTTTAGATGACACTCCAGCTCTCGTTCTTGCATTTGGTTACGTCCAGAAAGGAACGCCATGCTGCACATGAATGCAAAAAATGGGCGCAGTGTCTCACTCCCCTCACTCCCGTCACTCTCTCACTTCCTCCTCCCTCCGCTGTTGCTGGTAACGCCTGCATTTAAATCGAATAGCTTCATCAGCAACTGGGAGCGGACCGACATTAAGCGGAAGTCTTTACTTCCGTTCTGCCAATCCGCTTGCCCCGCTTCTCCCCTCGCTGGCACCCCACGCTGTGCACTCACCTGCGTAACGTAACCACCTGCCACCCAATCATGCCCCTACCCCTGCCCCTGCCCCTGCCTCTGCCACTGCACCCCGCCCATCACGATAATGACAAAAGTGTTAATAGCGCCACAAGCTGCATGCGGCACTGAATGTGCTGCAAAATTATGCTGGCGACGTTGATGAAATAAAACAACAACAAGTGCACTGAAAAAATCAAGTAATAAAAACCATTTTCCACACAACGAATATTGTATACCCTTCAAATATCTGGCAATCTGGATTTTCTACTCCATCTCTCTTCTGATTACCCAACTTGAACTTCTCTTAACTGAATGTTTTGCAAATCAAACCAAATTTACTTTTTATCGGAATTCATCCAATTTTTGTTAAAGCAAATGCAGTTTTAAATTACACAAAATAAATATATAATAAATAAATAAATAATAAACAAATAATAATAAATAAATAATAATAAATTAAATATGTAGCGATTATTCGGCGATCGGAAAACTTCCTCTTTTTATTACGCATTTTACACATTTCGTGACAAAATTAAAATACTCTCAGCGAGCGAATAAAACTTAATGGGGGAACCTGAAAAGGGAAACCAGAGTGCAGGCAACACACACACACACACACACACACACACACACACACACACGCACATACACACACATATGCAAAGCGCTGGAGCGGATGAAGCTGGTGCAGGAGCTGGCAAAAGTAGCTGTGCTGGCGGGCAGGAAACACTCGTATAGTGCAACGTTGAAAGGATGCAGAAGTGACGACGACGACGATGATGATGATGATGATAATGATGATGATAATGATGATGATGAGGATGATGAGGTTCTCCTTCTCCAGCTCTGCCCCTTCTCTTGCCACCCCGTACCTTCTAAGCAGTACTTGCACTCTGTTTCCACACTTTACTTTTCATGCACTCTGGACGCCAAGCCGAACTGAAGAACTGAAAATCGCCCGTTGTTGTTGTTGTTGTTGTCCTGGCAACTCCTTCATCAACATCTTGAGCGCGCGTCAAAGTCCTTTCCATTGAATGGCAGCCGGTTATCTATGTATCTCTCTGTGCCCGCCTCTATGGTCCGCTTCCTGCCTCCTCGTTTACCTTTGCTGCTCCGAGTATCTTAAGTAGCAATCCGTTGCTTGGCTATGCCCCGAACAGTGCAGACTCTCTTTGCCTTTGACTCGCTTTTATATAAGCGACGTTTCTGATACACTTTTCCTTCAGTCTTTTCCTTTAGTCAATTCATCCCACCTTCTTCCAACCAGCCGCTCCCCCCCATTTCGCTTTTATCTTCCAATTAATGGCTCTGTGCAGCGAGCAAAATTAAGCTAAAGAAAAGTTGACAGCTGTTTCATACCTACACACACACACACACACACACACATACACATATGTTTGGAATTTTCCTTTCAATTGGCAGCGACTCGAACACTATTTTCCTATCAACTTGTGCAATCAGGTGTATTTCGCATTAAGCGAGAAGAAGGAGAAGAAGTGATTTTAACTTCTCCATTGACAGACAGGGTTTGCAAATTTCTTCAATTTCTTAATTCTAAGTTTTGATATTTGCCAGTAGCAGATTTCCAAATTTTCGATTCAATTTAATCACTTCTCAGTTGAAAAAATTCTTAAAACCATTGAAAATCACTTAATTTTATTCTCCCAGAACGCTTTTAATGACATTTCCAGTTGTCGACTGATAACCATAAAATATGCCACAAAACAATGCAAAAAGTGTTCATCAAATGTCCCCCCACCCCCCGCTGGCTGTCGTCAGTTGCTGTTCGGGGTTAAAGTTGGCTTCGGGCCTGGCCAAAACGCAGCCAGCATATTTATTACAATTAAAGCTGTCCGAGCTAAATTCCCAGGCAAATGTTGCAAATGGCTGAATATTGCTGCTCT
Organism: Drosophila kambysellisi; assembly: GCA_035042185.1. Taxonomy (NCBI): domain Eukaryota; kingdom Metazoa; phylum Arthropoda; class Insecta; order Diptera; family Drosophilidae; genus Drosophila; species Drosophila kambysellisi. The sequence continues at coordinate 741,580 of JAWNLS010000438.1, forward strand.
CAAATGAGGCATACCCAGTCAAGGCAGCTAGGGGCGTGGCATATGTAGGTATGTATGGTTGTTGTTGTTGTTGTTGTTGTTGTTGTCGACACGCTCCAGCGCCAACAGTGACTGCAAAAATTAGCAGAGAGTAGCTGCCGTTTTCACGCTTGATGCACTGCAGCCGGCCCAGGATTCAGTCGCTCGATTCCAGTTTGCCAGCAGCATGCAGCATGCAGCATGCAGCCTGCAGTCAGTCTTGGGAGTATCTCTGCCCGTTGCCCCTCGCAACCCCCCCCCCCACCCCCACCCCCTTTTTAACTCATCGTCGCACACATTTTGCCAAGTGATTTATGAGCCGCGCGGAGGCATTTAAAGATGCAAATATTTTTCGTATATGAATGGTAACCATGCACTTAAAGAAAAATAGATACTGAAAGTCTTTCCATATATTATTTAATTCTTTTGACTTTCATATTGCTCCTCTTCTGCCAGCAGCCAAGAATTTAGTAATTATGTTCACTTCTTTTCAAATTATGATAATGTAAAACTGGTTTTTTCTTAACTCTCGCTCATATGTGAGTTTTTTTTTTGCAAGTGTCTCCCTGCATCTTTTCTGGGGCTGCACGCCCCCTTCTGTGTCGGCTCCGTCGCGTTGCAGCTGACACATGTCTGTTGGTGGGTCTCTGAATGCCAGCGTCGACTGCTTGCAGCTTGCAGCATCTTTAGCCACCAGACGAGACGTACAGATATTTGTGCAATAAATGTATATAAACAGCATGAAAATATTTTTGCATACACTGCCCCATACCATGCCCCCGAACCATGCCCCCGAACGCAACAACAATGAGTACATAAATTTTTGCTATAAATTTTCTTTGGTTGTCAGTGGCATTTTGCAAGTGTTGCCCAACAAAAACAGAGGGCGAAGTGCCTCGTATCTTGTACTCACTCGTCCTCCCACTCCTCCCCTTACCAACCCTCCCCCCTCCACCCCTTGCAACCGCCTTTTGTGGCCGTAAGCCCCTGCACTTTACTCATTTCAATGCCAACCGCAAAAAGCATTTCCATTCTCTTGTTACTTTCTTGGCTCTGGGCAGATGTTACTTTGTTGCTTTCGAGCCACTTCAAAATGTGGTTTTTGTGTGAATTTAATTAAATATTTAACGGCCGCCTTACCGACTGCCTTACTGCTTGACCACGCCCCCTGTCCAACCATCGACTGTTAATATATAGCCTCTTTGGTACCTATTCAATTCTCTCTTTAACTTCAGCTTTAAGACTTGGCCATTAAATATTCAGCTAGAAGTCGTTAAAGAACTTTTCGCGCTCAATCATTCAACTCAACGAAACTGGGTACCCTTCAATCAGTTTCAATCAAATGAGGGATTTAGATTTTCTATGACTCGAATAAGGTTTCACAAATTAGCAAGAAATAAAACTGAAGTTGAACTCTCAGTCAACTTCAATCAGACAACTTCAATCAGTCAACTTCAATCAGACAACTTCAATCAGTCAGTTTCAATAAATTGTTCATTTTTGCCTTCATTTTTCATAATTGAAATGCAAACACATCCTTTTAATGATTATCCCTAAATTCGCCTGACTCCCATTCATTTGAATGTTATTTTGGTGCACTTGAAATCATTTCAAATTGAATTAAAATTTAATATGCGTTAAATTTGACCTTTTTCAATTGATTTATTGAATTCTGTATAACTGAATTTATGCTAACTGCATATTTTCGAAACGGGGATAATGGACTGTGAGTGTTTGAGTCATGAATAAAATGAATAAAATATTCGAATATACAACTACTCAAAATATTCGTATTCTTAATTAATTTTCCCATCCTTTTTTAATCAAATCTCTATTTGAGTTCTGATTATCGAAAAATATTGATTAAAAAATTTTAGACTTTGTCAATTTGTGAATTAAAACTTTTGATTACATTTTACACTGTTGCCAAATTCTGACCAAATTGTCAAACCTCACACACACGCACACACACACACTCACCTCCACCTAAGTCTCTGCCACCCACTTTTTGATTGCAACTGCAACAAATGTGCACACTTGTTTCAGGGGTCGCAAAACAGAAACCACAAAAAACAAGCACACAAAAAAAAAAAAAAAAACTTTGTAGCAAACCACATGAAATTGTTAATTATAATGACAATTGAAATACACACACACACACACACACAAATGCACATGCAAGTTAGAGCAGTTGACTGTTGAGAAAGAGATGCCAGATAGTAAATAAAAATGCGCTCATTTGCATGCATAAACATGCATAAACATGCACAAACATGCACGCAGCATTCATTTTACAATTTAGATGGCAACCCATTGATTTGAAAGGATTCAAATTTGACGTTGCTATAAATGAATTTTAAATGAGTTAAAAATTGTTACATTCAGAGAAGGAGAATTTGTTTTGCCCACGAATTGATTGTCAACTGTTTCACATTATTTACTTTGTCAATCTGCTGTTGTCCGCTGTCTGTTGTCCGTTGTCTGTTTTTGGTTTTTGGTTTTGTGTCTTATTGTTTTTGGTGTTTTTCATTTGCATTTAATTTTATTTGCACGTGCCTAAGTCGCACCCTGTATGCAGTTTGCCCTGTTTTATTTAAATGTCCACAGTTCGAGAGCTGCGCGAATGCGAATGACCGACTAACGCATACCCCGTATTCTTGACAAAACTTTCTATGGCTAAATAAGCCTCGTGTGACTTCAATTTGTTGGCTAAATTCACACGGGAAAAGAAGAAAATCTCGGCTGACTCTACTTGTGGGTAGAGACCAGTGTTGAAAAATCTTTGAAGATTAAAATAAAAAAAAAACTTTCTTCATGTGGCGAGCTCCCAGCTGAGTTCAATGTTCATATTTATGATTTACATACTATGATTTCTATTAGCTAACATTCAAGATTTATATAGCTATATCTCATAGATCAGATCCAACTTTCTGACAAATAAACAACAGGGTGACTCAATGCTAATTGCTGGAGATATGAAAATGTTGAAATGAAAACACATTCGGTTTGCTGGTCATTTGAGGACCGCATTGCAACCGCTGCTCAACTATTTGTATGGAATTATATTTTAATTGAAGTCAATTACTTTGTGTGATGGTGTTAATTTAGCTTGCCGTCTCTCTCTCTCTCTCTCTCTCTCTCTCGCTGTCTCTTCTTTAATCTGTAGATGAGAAGAGAGATGAATGTAGTGCACTTGCACAATGTATCTATATCTATTTACAGTATTGTGTACTCTTTTGTATTTCAAACAGTACAAATAGCCACAAGCAATAGCAAATTGTTTTTATTACACTCTCTTGTTTGTCAACCGAGTTGAGTCACTTAACCTTCCCGGGGCTCAAGTTAACTTCAACAACAACAAACAACAACAACAACAAAAACAACTACAAAGATAAGAACAAACAATTTGTTCCACTCAATGATGACTGAATGCCAATTGCATGTATCTACATACATATCTTATGCATACAGATACAAAGATACAAATGTATCTTAGAAAATAAAGCATTTCTTTGTCTAGCAAAATGGCAAAGTTGAGAATTGCGGTCGATGCAAATTGAAGGATATTTTTGGCGCAAAGGAATTTGACAATAAATTATTGCTATTACTTTTATTCAATTGGTCGAATTACATTGATTTTAATTGAAATTCATATGAAATTGTTTGTCAATCAGTCAATCAACTGTAAACAAATAGAAGGGGAGAAAGATTACAAGGTAGACAAGTGATTATCGATTGAGAATAATTTGTATATTATGAATAAATGACAATTATTGTGTATTATTTAATGGCAAAGCTTGTTTGAAATGATGGCAATAAACATGAATATAAAGAGATCATAATTTAAGTCATTTATGTGTTAACTTAATTGGAATTTAAATTGAAAATCAAATGCATTTTATTTCTTTTAAGACTTAACACATTTTAAAATGATTGCATTCAACATTTAAGTGACTCTTTTGACAATGCAGTCGGTTAATTGGCAAACGTTCTTTCGATTGTCAATTGAAAAAACTTTGCTGGCAAATTGTGGCACTTGCTACTTGCTGGAAAATGTACAATGGCTTTTCCGACTGCTGCCTTCATCTGTCATTATCGAAATGCTGCAGCAGCTGCAGTCAGAGCTGTAAATAGAGAGAGGGAGTCAGATGTGGCAAACATTGTTGCATGTATCAGAAAGCAGCAGGATGTATGTATATAATATTGAGGGTGTGCCGGGATGGGAATCCCTGCAGCAGCAGCCAAGTCATCCATCATGCAACGATGGCAGCACATTGACAGCTCAATTGAATCACGAGTCGCCAAATCGCTAAAAATCCCAAATGCAAACGCTGCAAGGCAAAAGCCAAGAAAGAATTAGATGAAACTAACAAAAAAAAAATAACGAAAAAAATCAAAAAGCAAATTGATGACTGCAACAAGGAAACGAGGAAGCCGCCGCCGCAGAAAGATAGAAGGACTGAAAATGCCGAAGTCGCACAATTTTTGATCGATGGGCCTGCTGCATAATTTGCGACGGCCTGGCAACCCTTGTGCGACAGCAAGGATATTGTGGGTGTGGCAGCAGTCGGCAGTCAGGTAGCAAACAGCAAGCAGCATGGCCTACACAACACACACCTACACTGAAAGAAAAGCTAGCTAACCTTTATCTTAGCCTCAACTGAAAAATAAAATATTTTCGAAATTTAAAAATTCTGTAGTTGAAAAAACATTTCGAGTGATTTTTATTTATTAAGAAGTTTTCTTTTACTTATAACCTATACCAAAATTGTTGACTGAACTGACTTATCTTTTATTGATTGATCAATCAAGAAGTACACATTGATTGTTTGCCAGCAAAGAGCAAAATTTAATTATAAATTCCTTGCATTATTCGTCATAAATTTGGTGTATCTTTCATAACATCTTTTCGCTAAGTGTACAAAAATGACTAACATAAATCGCTAGGCGCAACCACAGACGGGTGGCAGGGTTAGCGATTGGTGTAGTAATTTTTGATTGATGGCTTGATTGATGCCACACGGCTGTTGAGTGAGAGCCGCTGAGCTGTTGAGGTCCACTTTTCTAGCTCAATTGGGCAGCTAGGTTGGGCGTAAGTCTACCTAATTGATATATCCTCTCTTTTTCTTTTCTTTTCCTCTCTCCCTCTCTTTCTTCGTGTCGCCTCTTTTCTCTTTCTATCCGTATTTTCGCTTTCTTTTATCAAGGGATTGTTTGAGCTTTTGCTACAGTTCATTGTAGTCTTTTAATGAGTGGACTCCCAAATGAATCAATCGGCCATTGTATTATATTATTAGACCCCACCCCCTTTACAACAACAACCCCTCCTCTCTTTTACAATTAAGGTATGGTGGGGGGGTTGTGGAGGGGGGAGGGGTTTGCCAACGCGTTGAGTTATAGCATTTGGTCGGCTTCGTTGCGTTCGTTCGTTACGATGATTAATTAAATGGGATTTTAATGAGTTCACTCGCAAGCGGGACAGTCGCATCTCTCATAACACCACCCCTCCTGTCTCCGCCTCCACCTCCTCCACCCTTTAACCTCGGAATGCATCAATAATGTTGAGCTGGCAACGCTGACATTAGCAGAATATCTGCATTGTGGAATTTAAACGCGAAATGCTTTGGTTAATTTATGCAATTGAACTTTTGTGGCAAGTTGGGGGGGTGGAGGGTGCGGTGGGTGTTGTGCACAACAATTGCTCATTTTGTGCTCAAGTTCAACTGGAGAATACCCACAGCAAACGCCACTTGTTTTCGAAACTGGTTTAGAATATTGAATATTGCTTAACTAATTAAATATAGAGTTTTAAAAAGCAACTTAGCTTATTAGAATTGAGATACTTATTTCTCTGTTGAATTAGCTTCGAAAAGTCTCAACTTTTCTCACATTCTCATGGTTTTCTTTCGCTCAATATTTTATGTCGTAATTCTCGGATTATTTCCCCAGTAGTCGTAGCTGTCACTCGCAGCTTTAAAAGTTTAAACTTTATAATGTGTGTTGTGGGGGGTTGTGCTTGGTGGTGCAGGGGCAGGTGGGAGAAGTTAGTGCGATGGAGCTGTAAGCTCTGGCCAGATACCAAATACCCCAGATACCGAGATTTGGCAGCTTCTTAGGCTTACTTATGTCACACATGCGATGCGGCAGCAAAAGCTTTAAAAACAACTTCGGACTTGCAACTTTTGCAAAGAGTGCACAGTGTGTGGATGGTGAGGGATGGTGGGAGGGGGGAGGGAGAGGTGACAAGGGCTCTTGACTGGTTTTTGGGGTTTGGTTAAAGTTGCCGACCAGAAAGGCAACGCGAAAAGTAAAATAAATAAAAGCCAACACTAAACTTTTGCCATACAGCAAAAGAAAAAGAAAATAAAAAATCCAAAAAAAAAAACAAACAAACAAATAAAAGAAAACCAAAAAAAAGAAAATGAACAAACAAAAAAAAATTGAAGAAAGCAACGCTAGTTGCAACTTTTGCGTTGCATTCGAAACTTGCCAAGCAACTAAAGGGCTGCAGCCTGAGCTAACGAGGGCTGCACTTCCAAAAAGGAGTGGGGCATGCCACCGAGGAGGGTGGAGGGTTGACACTGAGACAGAGTGCAACTGCAGCCGTAGACAACATGTACCAAAAAACTAACTGCTTACTTAACAAGACATATTCAAGCACTTAAAAGCGAAAAGAAAAAAAAACGAAAACAGTCATCAAAGGGGGGAGATGGGATTGCGTGAAGGGATGAACGGATGAAGGGATGAAGGGATAAAGGAATGCGGAGGCTGCTGTTGCAACAACTCCCGCAACTTGGCAGCGTTTCTTTTTCCTCGCTTGACGCTCTCCTTTTTACGGCAGGTTTGGCTTAAGCCATACGGCGCAATCCGCTAACGAAACCCAGCAAATAACTACCCCCCTCTGCTACACACACACACACACACGCACTCACACACACACACACACGCACACACACACGCACACACTCGTACGCACTGGAAGCCATTGAGCTTTCACACGCCATTTTGTAGACAAAGCACATGGCGCGGACCGAACTCCAAAGCGCGGCTTCAAAGAGAGAGAGAGAGAGAGTAAAGAGAGAGAGAGAGAGAGAGAGAGTGAAAGAGAGAGAGAGAGAAAATAACTTTATCAGTCAAGTTTACTTAAAACGCAAGTAACTTAAAAGCGAAGCACCAGAAAATAAAAGTTATGTGCGCATAATAAGCTCAAGTTTTTTGTAGTTTTGCATTTTTGGGGGCGCCACTGCTTGCATACCCTGTTAGGTGTTGCAAGAACAAAGAGGCAATAAATACACACTTATGTGTAAGTGGCATGCACTTCTTATGTGCTTTAAACTGAATTGAATAAAACATCGTCGACTGGCTTATAAAAAATGTATTCTTTTGTTTTTTTTATGCACACTTGGATTTCCCTTTAAGCCAAGTAATCTATTGGTTTTTAGCCAGTTTTCTTTTCTTTTTTTCCGCAACTTTTTTAAGGTTATTACAGAAAGTTAACTTTAAAATTCTAACTTTGTTTTTTATTTTTATTTAGTTTTTTTTTTCTTTTGATATTTTCAGTTTTTTACAATTTCTTCGTTCATCGTTTGGTTTTCGCTCACATTTTTTCGGAATGTTGCCAAACTACTTTTTAATATCCAATGTCCTGGCTAAGTCCGGACAATGCACGGAAACTTACCTTTCTCTCTCCCTCTCTCTCTCTCTCTCTCTCGCACACTTCTTCTGTCTCTCTCTAGGTGTATTTCTCTCACTCTCTGTTCGTTCGTTGTTTTTCACAAAAATGTGATTGAAAAACTTTTGTGGCTGTAACATTTTCGCGCCATTTCGTTTTGGCCATCTTTTGATCTGCTAACTTCTTTTTTTATATACACACTAAGTACTTTATACACATTTTATTCAAATATTTTTTTTTTTTTTGATATCCAATTTGTGTTTGTTTGCTCCTTGTCTGGCAGCGCCAAGTGGCTGGAATCCTGTCAACCTGAATATTGTCATCTTTATTGTTTGCTGAAGTGCTTATCTAATATTTGTACAGCATATTTTCCAATTTTGTGCGTAAACCTGGCTAAAGATAGATTTGCACTTGAAAATGCCTCAAAGTTGCAATAATCGGTTAACAATTGGCACTTTAATTGGAATGTGAGCAGCGGCTGTTGGGCAAGTTCTGATTTCATAGATTGGCAGATGCGAAAAGCTGGAAAGAATGTGATTTTCCGAGGCTGGGAATTGACTCACATTTAAATATACAAACTCCAACATCCGATGGCTGCTCTCCACTTTTAAAGTGGCTCAGCTCTTATCGGAGCAATTTGCAGTTAATCTGTTTGTCTTCCAACTGGCAGCCACCCTCCTCCCTCCCCTCCTCGGTTCACTTGCACTTTTGGCCATTACATTATGTTTATCCGCCACCCACACCCCTTTCGATTGCTGACTCTTTTGTCGAGTTGCTTTTAACCAGTTGCTCTGGCATTTTCTGTGTTTTCCCTTTGCTGCTGCTGTTGCCACTTGTTCAATGCTCATCAAGTTTTCATTAGCCATTTTATGCTGCTGCTTGAGAAAAAAGCAAAAAAAAAAAACCAAAGACAAAAAGAGATAAAAATTTAGACTACTTTGTCGCCACTTGGCTTCCCATTACGCGGGAAATAGTCTAAAGTTGAGGAGGAGGAGCAGGAGCAGGAGCAGGAGCAGGAGGAGAAGTAGGAGATGGAGGAGTGACTTGAACTTTACCCTCAGTGGCACCTGCCTCCCTCTCGCTGTTGCCACTTCTCCTTGGGTCTCAGTTCCGCTCAGTTGCGCTGAAAATGACCTCATTTGTATTTTGCATTGGCTCTCAATTGAAGCACTTGACGCTGTGGCATTTTCCTGGCTTTCTGTGTTTCTGGGTCGCCCCACAACGCCACAACACACACACTCACACTCACACACACACACACACACACACACAACCACAAAAAGTACACACACACATTCAAAGCAGACATAATAGCATTTTCAAGTGCAGACATTTTGTGTCAATTAGACACATTTCAAATTGACCTTCGCTGTGGGCCATTGAAGGTCATTTTCCAATACTATTTAAATAAAATTCTGTTTCCTTCTTAACCAGAAATCATTGAGCCAAATTCAGTAATTTTTAAACAAATTGCCTGTCATTTGACCAAAAGTAATGGTTTGCGTGCTTCGCATTTTAGTTTCAATGTGCAATTAGCCACAAATTGATCGACTTGCCGATGACCAGTAAATTTCACTATATATATATATATATATATATAGATATATATCTACATTTACCACAATATTAAAAACTGACTTAAAAAAATCGATTTATTCCAAGCTACAAATTAAAATCAAACCAGACAAAAATTAAAATATGGTAAAATTTATATGTTACAGAAAATTACAACAATTATATTTTGACCAAATGTTTAATTAAACTGAATTAAACATTAAATTCTTTGTTTACAAGTGTTTAGCTTAAATTTTTTGGAATTCTTGAATTTCTAAATTTTTCCTGTAATTGGAACATGTGCTTCGTCCACAAACTGCAGAATTCTCGGGTCTCTGGCGCATAAATGGCAGCAATTACGACGCTGCACAAGTGCGCCAAAGCCATCCACTGTCAAATGGCCAACTGTAGGGTGTAGCCACCCCTCCCCCTCCCCATCCCCATCCCCCTATCTGCTACCCCTACCCAAGAACATTACTAACCCAGCAAGAATCGTCTCCTGGAGGCAAACGTTCATGAAATTTTCAAAAGTGAAATTACATAAAAAACAAAACATCTTTTGAAGGGGAGTTCACGACTCAAATATACTCTGTAATTGCACTTGAAAATTATAACACAAATTGCTGCCAAAAGTTAATGAGTTTGTAAACTAACTGTTTATTTCGATTAAGCCACAAGGCATCCAGTTACCAGCTTACCCACAAGTTCATCATAACCCATTTGGGCGTTTCTAACGGGGTATGCAACAAAACTGTCAATGGCAAATGTCGCTGTTCGCGTCTGTTGTGTGATACGGGTGTGTATAATGGATGTGTGTGTTTGTGTGTGTGTGTGTGTGTGTGTGTGTGTGTGTGTGTTTGTGTGTGGCATATTTGTGAATTCAAAGGGCATGCGACAGACAGACAAATGGATGAATATCGCGACGTGGGCGACCACTTGAGGTGCCTGTGCTCCAGTTGCCGCCAAGAGTGGTTTGGCAGGGGAGGGGTGGGGAGTGGTGTGCGTGGAAAAGTATGCAACATGTTTGAATACAAAAGAAAGCAGAGAAAACGAGGCGACTTTCATCGTTGTGCAAATAAAACTTGAAATTTTCGAGCAGATTGTGTTGCACATGTGACTGGCAAGCAAAGCAGCCCCAAACTGTGCCCCAAGTTGGCGTTTTATTTGTGGAGGGATTAGGGGTGGGGGGCATCTCACGCATGCATGCCTAAAAGTATGCCATCAAATATGCCAAACATGTTTTTACGGCATACTTGACGGCGCCATGTAATGTTTATTACCAATATGTATATGCAGCAAACTTAGAAGCCGCCCACCACCACAAAAGAGGGGGTTTGCGTTGTTGCAGCATCCTTGGGGCAACAGCAACAGCAGAGCAAACAATATTTTTAGCAAATATGTAGTTCTTGATCGGCACTTGGCACTGGAGACAAGAATCTGGCAGCCGTTTGATCTGTGTTGGCCCCCTAGTGTTGAGGGGGACGGGTGCGGGGGCGGGGCCTAAATTTAAAAGGCAATATTTTTAGAAGGCTACCTCGCAAAATGCTCCCCCCCATTAAATAGGCGTGGCAGGCACTTGAGCACGTCTTGTCCTCAAAAAAAAAAAACTACCATTTGTTGGTGGTCTTTAGGGGCTGGCTTAGGTTAGGGGCTGCTGGTGGGTTTGGCCAGTTTGGGGCTGGAAAAGTATTCGCTGGACGCTTTTTACGCATTTTTTGGTTACTGGTTATTTTTGTGCCATAATTCAAAACTAACTTTGGGTGGACACTGGACACGCACAGTTGCTGGAGCTGCTGGGTGGTGGAGCAGGGAGGATGGGGGGTATTATGAAAATTACATAAATCAACCTATTTTTTCTTCTGTTTTGTTTGCTGCACAACCAAACTTTTTGGAACAAACAAAATTATTAATTTTAACTTTTAACGGCTATAAAATATTAAAAAAAAAAAACTAAAAAATAAGCGAACAATAAACAAAAACTGCTCAAAACTTTTCAACACTTGAAGTTTAAAGTCACTGTAGTTTTGTGTGTTGTTGTGTGTGTGTGTGTGTGTATTTGTATGCGTTAATTTGCGCATTGGCGCTTTTGATTATTTTTTTTAAAATACTTTTATATCCTTTTTAATGTGCAATTGTTAATTGTTTTTTAACAATAATTTCTGAGCCACGTCCCAGTTCCATTTTAATGTCCAAAAGGGGGAGGCCAAGAGGAAATGCCATATGGCCAAATGTTGCCCTCTCTCACTCTCTCACTCTCGCTCTCTCCCTCTCCTCCTCCTTCTGCTCGCTTCCTCTCTTGCAACTTGCAACCATATCGCCAACGTCTGCCTGCGATAATTCTTAACCGCTTGTTTATTTATGCGGCACCCGGAAAAACCTCTCCCATGCCACCAACACGAACTTTATCTATGGCTCTGTGGGTGTGCGAGTGTGTGTGTGTGTGTGTGTGTATGTGTGTGTTTGGATGCCTTTATGCCTTTATTTTTTTATTTATGCAGCATGCATTTAAAATAAAATAAATATAAATTAAGCATACGCCCGGTGCAACACAGCCGTCGCCGTTGCGAATGTTTGAAGGCACTGCACCGCAAACTTGGGCACTTGCCAACACTGGCTCGGGGCACATTAGCTAAGTGCGGAGTCAAGTGATTCAGGAGTACGCAACCCACTCATCCAAGCACCATTTAACTGTTTAGTTAGCCGCAACACTCGCATTCATCACACACTGTTTTCAGCTCGTCAGAAGTGCTTCAAATTCGAGAAAAGAAAGAAAGAAATGGCAGCAAAGAATGCATTTATTTTAAAAATTATTTCCTTAATTTAAGGCTTAAATTTCCGATTTTTTAATTTATGTACTGCAAATAAAAAAATATTTTTTTTTTTTAATAGATTCATATATAATTCTCTTGCGCTTTTTGTTAGAGCATTCAATTCTCGTTGTGCAATTGCAGAATGGCCCCAGTAGACTTCTTATTGCTGTTGTTGCATTTTGGATTCATTAATGCCACGGAGAGGAGAGAGTGGCAACGTTGCATATAAATTTCTCATATTTAATTTTGCGAGGCACTTGGTGCTGCTTTTTGGCATTCAGCGTTTAATGCCATAGACCACAATTTATTCATGCAGGCCAGCAAAAAAAAGCGCCACACAAAAAGCATAAAAAACTTGAAAAGCATATTAAATATATGTAAAAAAAAAATAAAATAACAAAAAATTACGAGTAACTAATTTACGCGCCGGGAAGTCGAAGCTGGGAATACACTTTAACAAACGTCCAAAATAAAGGAGTAGAAGCCGAAACAAGCAAACATCGAGTGAAGAATGTCCTTTCAGAAATTGAATTTTAGAATAGCCAATTTGTCTGAGTTTTGTTTTTCGATATAGTAATTTGATTTTGATAGATTATCCTTTGGAAACAATCGATATATGTTCTAAACGACTTGGCAACTCTGATGAATGGACCCATTAATTTCGGCCAGTGCAGATTTGGGTCAGAAGTGCTTATAATACCCTGTACAAAGGGGTACTCATATATATATATATATATATATATATATATATGTATGTATATATATAAGAGGAAGCTGGAGGAAAATGCGTATCAAAGTGGCGCACGCGTGAGTGTTGATGTGAGTGTTTCGAGTGTTGTGCACTCATTTACATTAAATGAATAATGCACTCGAGTAAGCACTGAGAATCAGTTCCGTGTTTTTATTTCTCTTCACTTTTTGCTCGACTTTTTCCACATTATTCAATGCATTTTTTATTTTGGTAATGGAACAAATGATGCAGTTGCTTCAGTGAAACACAATTGGCGCTTGGCTGGTAGATAGCAAAAGGGCAGGAGAAGGAGGATGAGGAGGAGGAGCAGCAGCCATAAAGTTGTTAGATGGATGCTGCTCCATGGTCTCGTGCCCATCGCATTAACTGCTGCTTAGCCTGATGCCTGGCCAGATGGGCAGATGGGCGGAGAATCCCCAACTCTCTTAAACCCTTTTGCCACTGACCGTTGCACATAAATATTGTACTTAAGTGCCGCACATTAACCGCTGGCTTCGCTCAGACATATAGTCGGAGTCCGCCTCGCTCCGGCGCCACCACCTGACAACAATGGCCACTTCTTAATGAGATGACTTTGGCTCTTGTTGGTAATGGAGGCGACGATGGAGGCGGCACTTGCTCCAATAAAGTGTCAAACAAATAGCCAAGACATTTAATTGTATTGCTCATGAAACTTAAAATGATAATGAAAAACGACAACAACAACAACAACAACAACAACAAAAGAAAAGCTGTAAAGAGCTTGACGCTTTTTAAAGTTGTGAACTTCGAGTTGAACTCTTTGTCTCTGAACAGAGAGCGGAGCACAAAGCGCTGCTCAAGCGTTTAATTGACCGCAATTAGCCGAATGCTTAAAAGAGAACAATGGGCAACTTTTTTCTAGCACTCACTGTGCACACAACTTTTAGTTGTTGCTGCAACTGCAACTTGCCACGGATTACAGACTGCTGCTGTTGCTGCTTCTACTGCTGCTTGCCAAACACACTCTACTCCCGCCCCCTCCCCCACCCCCACAGAAAAGCGCATTTAATGATTTGTCCTTGTCAAAAAGTTGGTCCAACTTTTTCTATTTTTGAGTGGAAAATTCTTTTAACATAGATTTTATATGACTCGCCCGAAAATTGTGGAAACATTTGCTGCAATTTGTGAATTTCATAAATATTTTGAGAGGATTGTAAAATGTAACTGAAATAATTTATATAATAAAGCGAATCCTTTACATCGCTCGGTTTAATCAATCTATATTCATTTCGGGATTATACATACTGATACTGACGTTATATACATAAATTCTCTATATGAATAATATAAAAGTTGGTTTTTAATTTCAGTCTAGAAAGGCGTGCTTTAATTAATAATTGAAGCGCACTCACACATTCTTTTTATCATACATAAGTATATATATATATATATATATATATATATATGTGTGTGTTTAAGTGTACATACATTATGAGCCATTGTCTGTTTGCAGATACGAAAAATTGCGCTTGCCACGCCCACCCACACACACATATGCCGCTGCACGCCTCTTTTTTTTAGCTTTTGTGCGCAACTGGCAATTAAAATTAATTTAAATTTAAATTACTCGCCCAAACGAGTTTTTAAAAAAATGAAAGAGATAAATTTGGAAAAATAAAACGCTCATTTAAAATGAGCAGAATAATCCAGTCGTGAGTGCTCGACTAGAAGATTATCTGCTGTAAAGTGTATATCTTTTATATATATGTATATATATGCAGTTTCAGTTCCAGTTTCTCATCAAGTATTTTCCATCTGTTCCATGTAATTACAGAGTTAAGCAGCGCTCAGCAGCAACCCAAGCTGGAGATTTATCCGATGCAGGAGGTGCAACGCAAACCTGTCGGAAAACCCCTAATTTTGACCTGTCGCCCCATTGTGCCGGATCAGGCGCTCGTCACCGATCTGCAGTGGAAGGATAACATGAACAATACTATTTTGCCCAAACCGTAAGTATACATATATATTTTTATGTAGCCTATCATCTATCAATATATATATATATGTATAAATATGTATATACATAAGTATAAATATATGTATATGCGCGTGTGTCTGTGTGTATTTATCATTAATAAATGTATTATTTACTTTTCATAATGATGTATACAAAAAAAAATAAATAAAATGAAAATAAAATACACACATTCATTCAACCACATGAATTACTCTTCTGTAGGACTAATTATGATCCACTCTATGATTCCAAGGGGAATAAAAAAAATGTGTAAGTGCCGAAAACAACAACAACAAAAGCAACAACAACTAAAAATTCGTTACGTTTGCGTAGTTTTCAAATAACAGCAACATCAACAACAAGAACAACAACAATACCTATTCGTATACGTAATAGACTCGTATTCCTCGATATTCCCCATTCGTAATATTCCCTTGAATTACGAGCACGTGCCCCGCCCCGCCCCGCCCCGCCATGCCACGCCTCCCGCCTCCCTGTAGAAGCTGCGTTGTTTTGTTTGCCGGCATGTTTTTGATTGTTTGTTGTTAACTCTTTTGTGTTGTATTATTTCGTTATATTGACTGATCGGCAAACGCCTCATAAATAGCGACTCTAACAAACAAAAACACACAACAACAACCCCATTAAACAACCCCATACACACACACACACACAAACATATATATCCGATATCATGCGAATTGAACTAATTCCAAAATCAGCTCTCATCCATAATCATATCAATTAAATCAATTAAATTTATAGCCGTTGTCTACTAACCAACTGCATCGACAGTTAGTTCTTCATTCGAACATTCTCTCGTATTATCGTATATAGCTATATCGTATATAGCTATATCGTATATATATAGCTGATCATTAATCGAATGTTAGTTGTAAGCATGAAAGTATTCAATTATCATACAGCAAATTAATACAGTAACTTACGCTGATCTTCCTTCAAGCTAAACATATTGAAAAAATACTTGCGTTTTTAATATTCGAATCAGAATTTAATTGAGAATTGAGAATTGAGAATTTAGAATTGAGAGAGAATTCTCAGTATTCTCAGATGCAGCCAACTCAATTGCAGTCAAGCGATGCCAACTTAAAGTGGCATTTGCCATCATTTCCTTCAGATTGCTCCAAGAATATATCGCTTTAGTCAGATGAAAACAAAAAAAAAAAAATTAAAAATAAAAAAAAATAATAATAAATAAAAAAAAAAACAAATATTAGCATATTTTCACAAACTTTGACTAAAGTCAACTAATTGCAATTGTTGAAAAAATCACAATTACAAAGAGTAACGTAAAAAAATAAATGGAAAAGGAAAAACAGTTGAAAGATGATTTCCCAATTGCTAAAATCAAATTCAGAAAATGTTGTCGGCACTTTCCAGCACTCGGCCAGGAAAATCGTGTTAATTAATTTGCGTAAAGAGGAGCAGCAATTCCTGTGAGGAGAGAGAAAAGTGGAGAAGAGGAGGAGGGAGATTTTAAAGTGCAGTCAGTTCAGTCGAAACGTTGTCAAAGGAGGATTTTTGCACCTGCCAGTGAGAATTTCTGCCACCTGGGAACAGTGGCTTTCATTCTCTCTCTCTCTTATTTTTCTTTTATTTTCCTTTTGGCTTTTGATTTTCCTCTTATGCACTGGACAGCTTTTACTATTGTGTGCCAATTAACAGGAATTGGTACATTAAAGTTTATCCATCCGACGCCAGGAAATAAGCAAAGCACTCTGCGGACAGACTTGTATCCAAATCTGGATTGTTTTTGAGGAGTGTTGTTTGAGACAACAACTTGCCTGGATTTAAACTATGTTTAGAAAGTGAAAAATTTGTTGATGATTGTTTTTTATTTTAGCCATGTTTAATTCCCCTTGAGCCGATTTGAATATTTCAAACTGATATTTTAACCAGCAATTTTCCTTGGAAATAAACTTTTTCGTTTGCTGGTTTTTGCTTACAGAAATTCATTGTGAAGTAAATTCTTGGAGCCAAAATCGCTTTGCAGGAATTTTGCACAGTGTACGAGCTCTGTTTGAACTATGCTATAGAATTTAACAATTGTATTTTTTACATTTCGGATCCGACACTGACCTCGAGGCAGACAAAAAGAGACGTAAACAAACACACACTCGCACACACACACACACCAGCAGAACACACACACACACACGCCAGCACACACACACACACACCAGCAGCACACATTGACAATTGTTATTGAGCTTGGCAAGTTTTCAATTTGCTCGAGCATCGTTTCGAATTGCCACATTTTAGGGGCACGCATCAACGAAACTGAAGTCATCTCAACCGAACTGAGCTCAACTCAGTCAACAAAAGTTGAATTTGGCCAGCCCCGAAAAAGAACCTGTAACAAAACAAACACCAAAAGCAAACGCAGGCAGCAGCTCTCTTTGTCTGTGTGGCAAGGGGTGCGAGGGGCGGTGCCACACCCACACTCACACACTACCACTGGCGAAATTAAGTTTTCGACAAGCTGTGTGTGTGTGTGTGTGTGTGTGGCAGTCAAGCCCAGTTGCATTCTTGCAAAAGCCAAATGTAATTAAGCTGCCCCAAACACAACACACACAAACCAAACAGCCCACAAAAGTCAACACCAAAACTCCAAAAAAAAAAAAAACAAAAAAAAAAAAACAGAAAACAAATCGAGGCTCCAGCTTAGGCCTATTTGGCCCTTACACCGATCTTCCCTTACCCCTGGAAAATTGTCCTCTTTTCCAGTCGTCCAGCCTCAAGTTAATTAAAGGGATTAAGTTCGGAATAGTTTTCTCTGTGTGTGTGTGTTTTATGCGTGTTGGCAACGCGAATCCTCTCAACTTGGCTCAGTTGCCAAATGGCCATATTACTATTGAATTGTTAAGTCCATTGCCCATAAATGTGCATTCAAAGAGCATCATCAAGTTAGTACCAAGTTGCACAAGTTAACTGCCAGCTGTCTGTGGTCCTATGAGGTCCAAAACAGTGCAGTTCATCGAATTGGGTTCGGTTTAAAATATATCTCCAACCATAGATGAAAAAAGCAGCCAAAAAACGTACCTTAAAAATATATTCTTAGATTGTAATTAAAAAAAAAAAATAGACACTTTGCTTAAACGATTTAACATTCTAGAATAAAATATATAATACATAATTATATATATAAAATAAACTATTTTTATGTTCATGTTATAGACTTAATTTACTGTTATTATTAGTAAATTTCCAAATTCTTTTTTATAACCTTTCAGTAGGTTGATTAATACTTAAAATATAAATGATATTAAAAAAAAAAAAAAAAAAATACAATATATAAATTTAAAAAAATTAAAAATTCACCATTTTAATTCAAAAATGTATTTTTTATTTCACTTTAAATTTTGGTATATATCATACACAGTTCAGATATCTACCTAGATTACTGCAACTATCTTTCTTAAATAAATCTATTGCAATTTCCAATTAAAGCTCAACTTTATTCAGCTAACTCAATTCTTAGTGTTTAGCTTTTCTCTCCTTTCGCATTAGTCCTTGTGCCGTTAATTACTCTGTCTTTCTCTGCCTCTCTGTTCCTTGGACAATCACTTTAAGGCATCTTTATTGTGTGTGTTTGGATCACTCCTTTGTCCGCTAAGGCGACTGCTCATTCCAAATTGGAGCACTTGACTTGAACATACGACTTAAAGGTCTTATTGCAGTGCAACAACTTGGCAAACAATAAAGAGCACCCCTCTCCCTCTCCCCCCTCCTGCCCTTCTTACACACATTGTTTTGGCTCATTGTGTATCCAGTAACATCAGCAGAAAAGAGGCAAGGGGCGAATGGGAATAACAATAACGACATCTTTATTTGCATCTAAGCCAAAGAAATGCAATAAAAAATTGTCGCCCCCAGGCGCCACAATGGCGGCTGCTCCAAATCTCCCAACCCTTATGGACCACTCCTATATGCGCTGATCAAACCCCAACAGAGACAATCAAAAAATTTGATTTTTCCGTATATGCGTGACTCTTTTTTTTTTGGCTCCTGTTTGTTTGTCTTACCCCCTCTTCGCACCACTTTCCACGTCCCAATCGTGGACTCCTCGTGCTCCAGTTTTCTCGTTTGGCGCAATATTAAAAATCCAACGCAAATATTTCGGAACATTTTTCCTCCAATGTCTTCCGCTGTGCGTTGCGGTTGCCATTTTGTTTTCCGCCGTTTTCATACCCTAAAATCATCGAAAATGGTCAAGGGTATAATAAAGTTGAAGAACGTATTACTTCTGCAGACAATTAATTATATATATATTCCTGATCAGCATCAAAAGCTGAGTCAATGTAGTCATTTACAGATTTACAGTTGGTAAAGTCATGGGATCAAGGTATCACCCAGTCGAGCTCTCTCGACTACAGCACTCTTATTCATTCTTTTTTATTTTCCTTCAAAAATTTTATTTGTATAAATTTTTTTTTTGCATTTTTGCTGAAGGCTCTTCCAAGCATAATTTTTGAAATGCTGTAGAGCGTTTTATATCTGTGTGTGTGGGTGGGTGTGTGTGTGTGTGTGTTTGTGTGTGCAAGGATAACATATACGTATGTGCACAATTTTGTATGTACAGCGTGTGGTTTTTGCATTTGGAAACAATTGCAAAACGCAAATCGAACGCAGGTTGCGCTCAATCCCAAACAGTCGAAATATGCACATACACTTATATCTATATATCTACATATATATATATATAAAACCAATTTCAGTAGTAAGAACAAAAGTTATTCTTGAAAAACAGTTGAGCCAAAGTTAAGTTACTCGCAAAGTTACTTCTTAAGCCGCTCTCCTTTTCATTCTTTGTGAAAACAACCAATTTTCACAAGGACTGCGGCTCAAGTCATGATTTGAGAATAGAGAATAAATTTTGAATTTGCGCAACATGATTATCGATAATGATTATTATATTATTATATTGATTACCCAATTTAAATTAAATAGCGATTATAAACATTACTCGTCGTTTATTGCTCCAAAATCTCGACTCGTTACTCGCTGCTTTTATTTGCCTTTGGTTTGAAACCGGTTCCGTTTCACAAAACTTTTGCACAAAACTACGTTTGGCTCCGAAAAGTTTGTGTGTGTTTTTTTTTTAATTTTGGTGTTTTTATTTAAGGATTGGGATTGGGGTTTAGTTGGGGCTTGGTGGTTAGGTTTTTGCAAAGCGAAGCCATAATAATAACCGCTATGCATATTTAGTTTGGGCCAACAAAAGTTTTTTAATTAATTAGTACGTGCCTTTTACCCCTCCACCCCTTTCCATATCCAGTAGTGCGAATTAGTTATATGCGAGTTGTGACGGTTTTTATTTTTGAATTTTACGTGCTTTTTTTTTTTTTGGTGTTGTTGTTTTTATTTCATGCCAAATGCCAATTGGCCAACAAAGCAAGTGACGCAGCAGCCGGCGAAAAGTTTTAATGCGCGTATGCGAAATGCGAAATTGCCAGAGTTGCCAGGCATCTTTGCAAAATGCTGTGCAATTATTTGATGCGAAATTGTTGATCTCGTGTTTGGCTGCTCAATTAAAAAACAAATGCCAGTTAAATTGATAAAATTCATGAAATCAACTGATGACTAATGCAGTTGTGAAGTGCAGAGTTGCAGCGCTTTTTGAAATATGTAAATTTAAATGACCAATCAATATAAAGATAGATCTGTCAAAGTGTTGTGTGAAAATGTATTTTCTTTGCCGTATCTTGCTAGTGTTATTACCAATAATGATAAGTTAAAGCCTCAAGTTGTATTTTTGAATTATTATTATTTCATTTTATGATTGAGATAATTTTGTAATTACAAATTTAACTTTTACACAAAACTAAGAGCTACCATAAAATCCAAGCAGTTGAACAAAGTCTCCTCTTAAAAAACAGATAAAAAAAATTGCTGTTACTTAACCCAAAAAAAAATACAAAAAATAAGTACAGCTCTGCTGTAAACGAACAGCACATTAACACCACGCCCCGAAACGCAATTTTCTTTTAATTTTCTGTAATTGTTATGACAAAAAAAAAATATAATAAAATAAAAAAAAATGGAAGATGCTTGCAAATGAAACGCGTGGCATGCAAATGAGAACATAAGCGAAAGAAATGCAAAATAAAAAACAGA